>CM076570.1:1609891494-1610018526 GCA_034641835.2 Pinus albicaulis | reverse complement strand
GACCATGTTGGGAAAAATACTGAGAGGGGGGGGTGAATCAGTATTTACTGCATATTCAAAACTTTTTACTTTTTCATTCCTTAAAACCCATACGCTACTTTGATGAAGCCAAGTAGCGTATACACGCGGATATCCTTCATAAAACTCGCGTATACTCAGAGATCTAATTATGCCATTAGTTATTCACTTATATCATTCCATCATTCATTCATTAGATGTTCTATAAACAGTAAACATGTGCATTAAGAATAGAATAAACCATCACACAAAGCATCACACATGAACACCAGGATTTTTAGGTGGAAACCCAAGTCGGGAGAAAACCACCGCTGCAGTTGCTCAGCCTTCAATATTTTATTATAGAGAAAACATCTTACAGCATATGTGCTGGTGCAGACTCTACCAGCACGCAGGCACCCACCTGCGCTCGTTTACCAGCCTCTCCTGGAAGGGAGCTCCAACCCCCTGACTCGTTTACCAGCCTCTCCTGGAAGGGAGCTACGACCCCCTGATCTCGTTTACCAGCCTCACCTGGAAGGGAGCTACGACCCCTTGACTGAAGGATACAACCTTCAGCACCACATTGGACCACGTTTCATCAATTTTCACACTGGATCCAACAACTTCAATAGAACAATACTTGCAGGCCACATTTCATCATATTTTCAGACTGGACCCTTTCCATACTTTTAAGCACAAACATACATCACCAACAGATAATTATCAATACAGATCAGATAGCAGAAACACAGCAGAATAGATCAGATATTTCATACCCCTTGCTTCAGCAAACCCTAGTTTGCATACGCTCTTTACCTCTACTGATGTCACGTATATACGCGCTTCCGTCCACACAAACCAGCGTATACCTCAGTGTATATTTCATTGCGCATACGCGCTTTCTCCTCAGCGAAGCCGCGTATATACGCGCTTCCTCCGCGGCGAAGTAGCGTATAGATCTTCAACCATTACATAGCTACATACTTCTTCAGATCAGATATTCAGTTTAGATTCAACCCTTTACTTCAGACAGATGTTCGCCTCATCACAGATCTAATCACTCCATAAACAGATCTAGCAGATACAAATACATTTCAGATCTAGATATCCCGCTTCATCATTTCTTCATAGGTGCATCATAGATTCAGATCTATCATCAAACCTTTACCCTTTCCATACAAATATACTTCACAGAGAAGTATTCATTCAAGCTCAGACATCTTGCACCCTCACTCATGATTTGCACAATGAATTTCTTCTCCTTATATAGGTTTATCCTTTTCAATACCATGAGCCCCTTTTTCAATACCATGGGCCAAAACAATACCATGAGCCCAAAACTACCTGGACGGGGTCAATTAGGCAGATCATTACCCAATACAATGGGTCAATACCATGGTGGTTACCCCTGGTTTTGCACTTTTTGAGCGCTTTAGCCCATACGCGACTTGGCACGTTCTTTTCCGCGTGCATACACGACTTCCCCTAGGCCAATCCGCGTATACCTAGAGACATACTCTTTTTCATCATAGAATTAGCACATGATGAATTCCTTTCTTCATTGCCTTCTGTTCACACTGTAGATACATCAGATTTCCTTCATCAACCCATATTCTATCAAGCACAACTTCATCAATTAAGTTGCCATCCTCTTCATCAAGAGGGTTGTCATTCAAGGACAACACTCAGCCTCATATTGTCAACAAACATCATATCACATCATAATTACATCATTTACCAAGTCCATCAAGCCAAGGATAACTTCATCAGGTGGATTGCCATCAAGGACAACACATGTCAACAGTCGCATGTCTTTATCTTCATTTAGTGGGTTGCCATCAAGGACAACACTCTGCATCATATTTCCAACAATCTCCCCCTTTGGACTTGATGGCAACCATGATGGTGTTTGGTTACCACAACAGATAGATACATTAAGAATACAATGATACCATGTCACTCTCTCCATTTTTGACATCATTCTTTTCTTCATTCAAACACCATGTCATTCTCCCCCTTTGACATCAAGGGCAAAGGGCGAATCAAAACCAACATACTCTCCCCCTTTTCTCCTCATGTGGAAGAAGCGTTCTGCAGATCTGATATGTACTGAAGTGGCCAAGCTCCCCCTGAGTTCATGCTGAATCTTCAAACATATTTTCCAATGAAGTACATGACTCTATGAACGTCCTATCACCAAAGACTCATACTTACATCAAATATCCAACCAAGTGGATTTACATATAAGACTCAAGTACCCAACCAAGTGGGTTTACAAATTTGACAAGTCCTTACATGACTGAATATTACAATTTTACAACATGGGTCTCAACAAGACCTTTTCATCAAACTACAAATATAACTTTAAGACCAACACCAGAAAGTCCTCAAGAAAGAGAACATATTTCAGAACCATCATAATGCCAACACTTCATTATACTCAGCAACGCTAATGCTAAGGCTCCCCCTGAATCTGTGCATCCATGCATCCTTTTCATAGGACTAAGGCTCCCCCTTAGTTTGTGCATCCTGAACATTTTCACCAACAAATCATCAAGGCATATTTATCAAAACATTAGAAACAGAATTATGAGAACTGGAACACCACCAGAGATACCAAACAGTATCTGAGATACCAAACAGCACTGCAGCTATGCTGAAGAGAGCTGACTTCAACCAAAAATTGTCAGCAATCAGACATACGCGGTTTTCTGTGAAGGAAATAGCGTATATACGCGACTGTATTTCGGGAAACCCGCGTATCCCAAACCATCTTCTAAATTTCAACCAGATCTGATTCTCAGTGAGGCAAAGACAGTGTTCAGCTTCTTTCTGAGACATTTGAATGCTTCCCTGGACTACAGATAGATAGAACAGTGTAGTTGTGTCTTCAAGCGTCATCCAATGGTTGTAGCATCAGCACAATAGTAACCAAGCCTTCAGATTCTTTGCAGCATCAATACAATCTTTCCAAGAGAGATTCTCATATCAGAACAACATCTTCACATAGGTGTCAAGAAATCATCCATGTGGTCCAACATCACCATGATCTTCAAGATTTAACATGAATTAACATATGTAGGCAAAAGATCTCTCAACCATAGTAACACACTCTGCATGATTTATTTCTGAATCAAATGACATCCAACTCATCCATGTGTGAGTACAAAAGATACTTATCAGCAACCAGGGCTCAAAATCTCATCATAATAAACCATGTACCAAGTCATCATTATTTGAGCATGAGTATCACAAAAACCAAAGAATAAGCAGTCATATTGCCAACAATGCAATCATTAGTATTCAACCTACTGCTCCCCCTAAACCAGTGCTCTTCCTTAACTTGTGCAATCTGAAACACCTTCAACAGCAAGTCATCAGCAACAATCTCTGCATGATCTGTCCTCATCTCCGAATTATAAGACTTTCATCTCAACAACGAATGCTCTTCATCATAAAGCAACCAAGCTTCATCCATAATCTTCAACACAAGAACCCATGTATCATTTCATTATCATGAGTATAACCAGAATAATGCTAACAGTGCAATCATCAGCAGTCAGACTGATGCTCCCCCTGGACTTCTGCTCCAGATCTTCAGCTATTAGATAAATTCTCTCATCATCAAAGCATACGCGACTGTGTCTGATGAAACTCGCGTGTATACGCGACTTTTGTTAATATAACTCGCGTATGGAAAGTGAAGCATATAAAATTTTCATCTTCCTTCATCTCCTCCTGAGCTTGTACCTCCTGTACCTGTCCTTTCCACATTAGATGCGCTGTCAGAAGTAAACATAATCAAAATAATCAAATCAACCATGAGAGTCATCATGCATTGCTCCCCTTGTGACGATACATTACTAAATCTCATAATGTATCCCACATCATTCCTGCAGTCAATTAGAGAAGTAAGCTTCAGAAGCGGATGACTGCAGTAGGGTCTGAATTCCCTACGTTTCTGATCGGTCCTCCTTCTTTTTCCAAATTTGCTTGAGCTTTCCAACTGTGTGCTGAAAATTGTCCACTTTCCCAGATCTGTTCATCCTGCATTCTTTTTCTACATGTCCATACTTATTACAAGTATAACATCTCATGTGGCCAGAGAAATAAACATAAGAATCATAATGAGTATTTCTATTCTTCCTCCTTTTACAATCAGCTGCTTTATGTCCATACTTGTTACATGAAAAACAATATCCCTTGAATAAACCAGAGTACCTTTCTGAGTGGAATCTGTTTGTTTGAGGCTGAAATGATCTGCTTCTGCAATTTGCTGCAACATGCCCATAATTATGACATTTGAAACATTCCACATTATTGAATGATTTCCTTTGAGATTTCATCATTGTTGATTGACCTTTTGTTTCTTTCAACTCTTCAGGTTTTGTATTGATTTCCTTTGAATCTTTAGCACTTTATTGTGAACTAGATTCTCCTTTAACAGTTTCATGAAAACCAAGACCAAGTTTGATAGAAGGAGACCTTTGACTACTAAGAATATTATCCAGAATCTTAGTACTATCTTGAAACCTCAAAAGTCTAACCTTTTCTTCTAATTTACCTTTGAGAATGTTTACCTCAACCTCCAAGGCTTGACATTGCTTTGTCATGCTTTCTTCTTTCCTTCTTCCATCTTCTACTTGATGATTCAGATTTAGAATCTCTTCTTTCAACCCTTTTTCTTGTTCTTCAAAAGTTTGTAAGAGTTCTTCATTCTTCTTGTTTGATGCTTTGAGATCTTCTTTGAGGGAGACGATTTCTGCTTCAAGTCTTGCATTCTTCTTGTTTGATTCTTCTTTGAGGGAAATGATTTCTGCTTCAAGTCCTTCCTTTTCAAATGATTGTAGAGGTTCCTTTATTTTCTTACTTGATGCTTCTAGATCTGCTTGTAGAGAGATGACTGTAGCTTCAAGACCTTCATTCTTCCTCTTTGATTTTTCCAGATCTGTTTTTAGAGAAATGTTTTCTGCTTCAAGTCCTTCATTCTTCTTATTTGCTTCTTCAAGATCTGCTTGCAGAGAGATGATTCCAGCTTGATATCCTTTACTTCGACTGTATACATCATCGAACATCCTTTTTAGTCTAAATATCAAAGCTTTGTTAGCTGCTTCCTTCTCATTAAATATTCTTTGCTGATCTTTGATAACTTCTTCTAGATCCACAACTTTACTCTCACTATCTTCATCTTTAATCTTGACAGCTTCTTCTAGGTCGATAGCATATTCTTCACTATCATCACCATTCATTGTACCAATGACAAAACTAGGACCCCAATCACTATTTGATTCATCTTCTTTGATTTCTGGTATCCATGTTCTCTGAAATATCTCCTTTCTTCGAGTAGGCTTCTTCTTTTGCTTCTTTCCCATTGCGACGGATCTCCTTCAAGTGATCAAGCTTCTGCAGAAGGACCACCCTCTGATACCAATTGTTGGGAAAAATACTGAGAGGGGGGGGGGTGAATCAGTATTTATTGCATATTCAAAACTTTTTACTTTTTCATTCCTTAAAACCCATACGCTACTTTGATGAAGCCAAGTAGCGTATACACGCGGATATCCTTCATAAAACTCGCGTATACTCAGAGATCTAATTATGCCATTAGTTCTTCACTTATATCATTCCATCATTCATTCATTAGATGTTCTATAAATAGTAAACATGTGCATTAAGAACAGAATAAACCATCACACAAAGCATCACACATGAACACCAGGATTTTTAGGTGGAAACCCAAGTCGGGAGAAAACCACCGCTGCAGTTGCTCACCCTTCAATATTTTATTATAGAGAAAACATCTTACAACATATGTGCTGGCGCAGACTTGACCAGCACGCAGGCACCCACCTGCGCTCGTTTACCAGCCTCTCCTGGAAGGGAGCTCCAACCCCCTGACTCGTTTACCAGCCTCTCCTGGAAGGGAGCTACGATCCCCCGATCTCGTTTACCAGCCTCACCTGGAAGGGAGCTACGACCCCCTGACTGAAGGCTACAACCCTCAGCACCACCTTGGACCACGTTTCATCAATTTTCACACCGGATCCAACAACTTCAATAGAACACCACTTGCAGGCCACATTTCATCATATTTTCAAACTGGACCCTTTCCATACTTTTAAGCACAAACATACATCACCAACAGATACTTATCAACACAGATCAGATAGCAGAAACACAGCAGAACAGATCAGATATTTCATACCCTTTGCTTCAACAAACCCTAGTTTGCATACGCGCTTTTACTTCACTGATGTCGCGTATATACGCGCTTTCGTCCACACAAACCAGCGTATACCTCAGTGTATATTTTATTGCGCATACGCGCTTTCTCTTCGCTGAAGCCGCGTATATACGCGCTTCCTCCGCGACGAAGTAGCGTATAGAATTTCAATCATTACAGAGCAGCATACTTCATCAGATCATCTATTCAGTTCAGATTCAACCCTTTACTTCATACAGATGTTCGCCTCATCACAGATCTAATCACTCCATAAACAGATCTAGCAAATACAGATACATTTCAGATCTAGATATCCCGCTTCATCATTTCTTCATAGGTGCATCATAGATTCAGATCTATCATCAAACCTTTACCCTTTCCATACAAATATACTTCACAGAGAGAAGTATTCATTCAAGCTCAGACATCTTGCACCCACGCTCATGATTTGCACAATGAATTTCTTCTCCTTATATAGGTTTATCCTTTTTCAATACCATGAGCCCCTTTTTCAATACCATGGGCCAAAACAATACCATGAGCCCAAAACTACCTGGACGGGGTCAATTAGGCGGATCATTACCCAATACAATGGGTCAATACGATGGTGGTTACCCCTGGTTTTGCACTTTTTGAGCGCTTTTGCCCATACGCGACTTGGAACGTTTATTTCCGCGTGCATACGCGACTTCCCCTAGGCCAATCCGCGTATACCTAGAGACATACTCTTTTTCATCATAGAATTAGCACATGATGAATTCCTTTCTTCATTGCCTTCTGTTCACACTGTAGATACATCAGATTTCCTTCATCAACCCGTATTCTATCAAGCACAACTTCATCAAGTAAGTTGCCATCCTCTTCATCAAGAGGGTTGTCATTCAAGGACAACACTCAGCCTCATATTGTCAACAAACATCATATCACATCAGAATTACATCATTTACCAAGTCCATCAAGCCAAGGATAACTTCATCAGGTGGATTGCCATCAAGGACAACACATGTCAACAGTCGCATGTATTTATCTTCATTCAGTGGGTTGCCATCAAGGACAACACTCTGCATCATATTTCCAACAGACCATACAAATGCTCAACAAGCCCATAAAAAATATTGCAACTTTATCGGGGGGCTAATCAAAGTTGACAATGTCTACAATATAATATGATAAAGTGGGGAACTGAAAAACTGAGACTAAGTCAGCCAAATAGATATAGGCATACAAATATTATACATGTTCATAAATGGTTATTAAAACAAGTCTCTCCAAAGTAACATTATGACTAAATCTCATCAAAGCAACATTTTCAGATTTTCCAACATCCTGTTCTACTCGTTAACTTTCTAACAAGAATTGAAAATAAATATTTGAACTTCATTCATTTACATAACCAATGTATAAATATTTTTACATACAAGACCCCCATAAATAAACAGAACTATGAAAACCATTTAAATACCAGACATTAAGCTAAGAAACACAACTTTCAATCCAAAAATTTGATCAGTACATAGCACAATAACATAATGAAATATGAATGGGATGTAAAATTGTACTATCTTCTACTAATTAATTCTAAAAAATAATCTAGCTGCCACTCCTGATCTTGACCATGTTAATAAGCTGAAATTTTGGAGACATACAAATCCCTAACATAAAATTCTAAATTCTTAATTGCAATTTTGAAAAGAATGATACCAAACTATTTCGTTGTTTTCCTCTATCAAGGATGATACCACATGAAATATTAGATTTTCAGAAAAACATTCCTGACCTCAAATCTTGGGAAATTAAGGACATGATCATACTTGTGCATGGTAAAACACATTAGGTGGAAGTTTCTTCCCATAAACTAGACTAAAATATACTAGACTTATAACAAAATTACTCTATTCAAAAGACAACACTATAATGCACTCTTTAAGGGATTTTCTCCTTCCTGGTAAATACTACCATTTCGATGCTGTTTGAAATGGGAAGAAATATTTCTAAATCTTGATTTTTGCAATCCCATCATTGTGAAATAAAGGAACAACCATATACTTTGGTCACATATGGCACATCACATGAAGGAATCGATCGTGAAAGGATGGGTTGGAATCATTTGTGTTTCATTTTTCATGCATCATTGCTTCCCCATATCATTGTAACATCCTAGAAATGACCCTATAAAAGCTTATGGTTAAACACAACTTTCAAGGAAGGTGATGTCTAACAATAATTGCATATGTATTGAGCACAAATCAAATTTATTTGTCCATCAAGTTACTTACCTCTCATCAATTCTCCATGGAATAATTTGAGGAAATCATTCAAAGTTTCTTCATCTCAGCAACTATGCCAAGTTTCTGCAAGAGGTTAACAATTTTGACTTATGGTTGAGATGATGTTTTATTTATTCTAGTTACATCATCTAATTATTTAGAAGGATGAGAGATCATATTTGAATATTAATACGAGCACAGAAACTGCTAACCCACAGATGAGGGTCTGAGTAATATAGATTCATGAGATATTAGAAGCATGTGTATGAGACATGATATGCTCCTTATAGGTTTATAAACTAAGCATTGATTGTAGGATTGAGAGGCACACCCTGAAGAGTGATGCCACTCTCAAGAATACATAGAGATTTTTCCAAGTATACAACTGTTTTGGAAAGCACTGTGCAAAGTTGCAAGTATCTTGCTACAAAATCACAAAATAAAAAAAGTGAAGCATATGGAAGTCCCTATTTACAGAATTTAATATCTTAAATTGCTTAACATAAATTATCAGTCGAGGTTTGTAATTTGATGAAGTGTGGTGCACTATATATGCTTAGTTAACCTTTTTCTTACTTCGTTGTGTATGTTTTTATATTGTTTTGGGGGATTTTTTTTATTTATGTCTAAAGTTTAATTTTAAGGAATGAAAATTATGAAATGAATCAACTGAATCTAATGAAGTTTAAGTGTTAAAAATAATTTTGAAAGAAGGAAGAAAAGGAAGTGTTATTTAACTATTTTAATTTGCATAAAAATGAATCAAACTTTGGATGGTTAGAATCTGATCTAAAAACAGAGTATCCATTCTAATGCCTTTGAGCTTTTGAAAATTAAAATTTAATTTTAATCTATCTTAATTTAGTTCTACTCCATGGATTTAAATATGAATCTTATGAATAAGAATTGAAAGGAAAATTCTAATCTAAATGAAAGCAGATTCAAAGGAAAAAGCAACTATTGTATGATCAACTACTCAAGCATTCAATATGGAAGTATGACAGAGTCACCCTCTTGACATGATTTACAAGCAATTGATTACACTTTAGTTTTGAAAATTTAATCTAAGAAAGCATTTAAATAACATGTAAAGTAAAACTCAATTATTGTATAGGTTAAATACTCAAGCATCCAATTTGGAAGTATGACAGAGTCATCTTCTTGGCATGATTTACAAGCATCCAATTATACATTTAACTGAGGATATAATCTAGGAAAGTAGTCTAAAAGCATGTAAAGGAAAACTCAATTATTTTCAGCTATGAATGCCTCGGTCACTAAAAATTTGATCTCTCCTATATCGACTTTCGTTCCATCAAAATACCTCGCGAATGACTTAGTGATCTCTTTGTGGAAAACATCAAAATTTTCTATAAAATTGAGCCACTTAGCCTTCTGTAGCATCTCTTTGATCTAAGGATAACCCTCCATGTATTTAGCTCCCACCGGTTCAGTCTTGACTATCAAAACCATGTCTCCTGTCATGAAGAGTCTAGCCTTCAGAATTATCCTTCTTTGTATGAAGTGAATTGAGTTGTGTATTTGGTGAAAGACATCGAGGGTTTGTAGGAATTAATGAGATGGATATTTGATGGGGTTTTAAGAAACGTAGATGGATAGGTTACGACAACAAGACATGACCGTTTAATCATAAATGGGGGAGTCCATTATGGACTGTTATGAAGCATGATGTGGATGATGTGGCCGATCTATGACATGATATGAGTCCAAATCAAATAAAATGATGACATGTTGAGGCAACATGTGATCATCTACGTTAAACATGCTAATTTTTTTGACCTTGTTATTTAAATAAATTTATGTAACTTACCTTTAGAACTAATCTTTTGTTTCTATTTCCTTGGTTTTGATTCTTCAGGTATCCTTTAGCATGATGATCTTCAAATGGAGTTCTTCAATTTCCTGTGCTCAATATTCTTTCTTCAGTAGGCTGTAAAAATGTGACAGAGCTGCAAAATGTGGTATGAGTTGTAGAATGGAATATCAGTTGTAGAATGGAATGACAATTGTAGAATGGAAGTAGTTTTGTACTCATTTTTATTTCTTTTTTTTAGAAAATAAAGGGAACAAAGATTTTTTTGGGTTTTTTAGAAATGGAATAGAAAATATAAGATGTGAGAATTCTGATTTTCATCCTATATTTTCTGTATAAGGATGCCAATCATTGATTGGTTTTCACACTTATACAATTATTATTATTATTGTTATATATATATATATATATATATATATATATATATATATATATATATATATATATATATATATATATATATATATATATATATATAATTTATTGTATATTTGTTCTCTCTCTCTCTCTCTCTCTCTCTCTTTAGATAGGAAATATAAAAAGAATTAGTTGGGGAAGAAGAAGGATTCTTCTTCACTAACTTCATATCAGTATTATCTTGGAAAATTTTGATAAACTCTTCTCTTGAAATTGGCTTATGATAGACTTTTAATCGATTTCCAATCACAAGAAGAGGTACATTTTCTTCATCAATTGTCCTTATCCTGACTACTCCATTGTCAAAGACTTTTTCAATCTCATAGAGCCCAAGCCAATGAGTCTAAAACTTTCCCTGAAAGTCTTCGAACTTTTAATCGAACAAAAGAGCTCAATCCCCTACTTGGAACTATTTCTCCTTTATACATTTATCATGCCATTTGGACCTTTGCTACTGGACTATACTGGTTCTTTGAATTGCATCTTGCCTGATTTAATCAAGCTCATTAATTTGCTCCAATCTATGCTTTCGAGCTTCTGATAATTCAAGCCCCAATTGGACTGCCATCTTGAAGGTTTGGATTTGAAATTCTATAGGAAATAGGACTTGCTTCCCATAAACAAGTTCATAGGGAGTATGTCCTGTTGTATTCCTCCATGTGGTCTGGTAGGCCCATAAGGCCTCAGGAAGACTCTCTACCCAATCTCTCCTGTGTATATGTATAGTCTTAGTGAGAATTCCTTCGATCACTTTATTGGTAGACTCCACTTGACCATTTTCTTGTGGATGATAAGGAGTGGATTTTCTATGCTTGATCTTGTATTTCTCCATGAACGTTTCCACCAACTTGGATGTAAAATGGGACCCCTGATCCGTCACAATTTCTCTTGGGACACCAAAACAAGTGAAGATATCCTCAAAAATAAATTTAACTACAAAATTTTCATTAGCTAAAGAAAGTTCTTTAGCATGTACCCATTTAGTGACATAATCAGTACACACCAGAATATATTTCTTTTGATTAGATGGTGGATTGATTGGTCCAATGAAATCCAAGGCCCGTTTTTTAAATGGTTCGATTAGTGCCTGAGGTTGAAATGGAATTTCATTTGTAGGAATAGGTTTCCCCATTCTTTGACAGATGTCACACATTTTTACATACTCCCTCGTATCTTTAAAGATGGATGGCCAAAAATATCCTAAATGAAGGATTTTAAAGGTTGTCCTTTTATCAGCAAAGTGTCCACCACAGGGTTCGTCATGACATGCCTTAAGAATCTCAAGCATTTCATCTTCTCGAACACACCTTCTAATAATGAGATCTAGACCTGTTTTATATAATTCATCATTAATCCATGAGTAAAGTGCACTTTTTTGAATAATTTTTCTTTCCTCTCTAGGAAACAAGTGTGCAGGTAACTTTCCTGTGACTATGTAATTAGCAATATCTAAAAACCAAGGAGTTTTAGTAGTTATTTCAAAAATATATCCATTAGGAAAATTATACTCAACTAAAGTATCATTTTTGACATTTTGAACTCTAGACAAGAAATCCGCAACTGTGTTTTGTTTTCCAGGTCGTTCTAGAATGGTGATATTGAATTCTTGCAGGAGTAATAACTATCTTGTGACTCTGCTATTAGTAATATATTTATTCATTAAATATCTAATTGTAGAGTGATTTGTATGAATAAAGGTTTCATAGCTGGTGATATAATTTCTAAATTTATTGATAGCATGAACAATAGCTAGGAATTCTTTTTCAGTTACAGTGTAATTTAACTCAACAGGAGACAAATTTTTTCTTGTGTAATAGATGGCATAGGGATCAAATATTTTTGTCCTAATATAGCTCCCAGAGTTGTATCTAAATCATCTGTTGAAATGTGAAAAGGTAGTTTCTAATTTGGACCTCTAAATATGGGTGCTTCAGAAATATTTTTTTTTAAAGTTTCAAATGACAATTGGCAATCATGATTCCAACTAAATTCACAATCTTTGGTAAGTAATTTGAAGAGTGGGGGTGCTATTTTAGTGAAATTTTCTATAAATCTTCTATAATACCCTGTGAATCATAGAAAACTTCTAACATCCTTTTGACAACTTGGAATTGATAATTTGGAGATGACTTCAAATTTATATGAATCAAATTTAATTCCATCTCTTGAAATGTGATGTCCTGAAACAATTCCCTTAGTAAACATCATAAATTTTTTTTTATGAATTAATGAAATATTTTCTTCTTTACATATTTTAATAACCTTTTCAAAATTTTCTAAAGCTACTTCAAATGAATTCCCATAACCTGTAAAATCATCCATATATACCTCCACAAAATCATGTATTAGATCAGAAAAAATTCCCAGTACTTCCCTTTGGAACGTTGCAGGTGCATTGCACAAACCAAAAAGAAGTAATTGGTAGGCATAATTTCCCCATGCATAGGTAAATGTGGTTTTATCTTGGTCTTCAGGTGCTACCTGAATCTAATTATAACCACTAAAACCATCCAAGAATGAGAAATACTTCTTGCCTGCTAATGTACCCAATACTTGATCTATAAAAGGTAACGAAAAATGATATTTTAGGGTAGCTTTATTCAACTCTTGATATTCAATGCATACCCTCCACTTACCATTATTTTTAGGTACAATCACAAAGGGAGAAACCCATTGACTGTATGAAATTGGGTAAATGAAGTTCACATTCAACAATTTTTGCAATTCTTCTTTCACAATTTTCCTAAGATTTGGATTCATCCTTTTTCGAGGTTGTCTAATAGGTTTACAATTTTCCTCAATGCAGATGTGATTTACACAAGTCTTATGACTAATTCCTTTCATGTCAGTGTATTCCCATGCATATGCAGAAGAATGTTGTTGTAATGTTTTGGTCAACTTTTCCTGTTGTAATATTTCGAAGTTTTTGTTTATGTTTAAAGATTTTCTGAGAAATATTTCAACTGTAGAGTTACCAAACTCTTCCATAGAGTATAGAGACATCTGCCTAGCTGAAAAATATTCAATATTTCATTTTTCTTGAAATTGATCATGTTCATATTCTGAAGATGTTTCAAAGTTTTCTATTGAATTCAAGATTTGACTATCTTCACTAATACTTGAAATAGTAAAGAGAGGTTTTATATCATTGTCATCATCAATCCATTCTTCATATTATAATTCTGTGATGGTTTTTGCTGGAGGATATAGAGTGAATTTCTTTGTTGATTTAGCATAAGAGATATACATGTCACCAGATCTACAACTAATGAAAGCATCAGTTGTAGCCAAACAAGGTCTTCTGAATATTATTGGATGTACTCCTAGATTTTTCTTAGGAGTTAAAATCATAAAATCGACCGGATACTCCCAAGAGTCTAAGGATATAAAAATGTCTTATAATCCATCATTTGGATTGATTATAGATCTCTATGCTAATTGTAGTAATGTAGGTGTATACTGAAGATTTGAAAGCTTGAGTTGTTCCATGGTTTTTTTTCTCATGATGTTTATAGCTGCTCCTAAATCAATCAATGTATTTGGAATTTCAATACCATTGATATGTTCTTTTACAACTGGGTTTCCTCGATCTAAAGATTTTTGTATGGCAATTTTTCCCATCATAATGTCTGCAATTTTTCCTACTAGTTGAATTCTTTTTATTTCTTTTGTTTTTCTTCCTGGCTTCTTCATGCTCAACTCTTTTATTGTTTTGGCTAGAATTGGAATCTCTTTAATGGCCTATAGAAAATGAATTTTAATACATAAGTTTTTCAATTCATCTAGAAAATCATAATTGGGCAACATTATATGTTTTTCTACCCCTCTATCAACTTGTAATCTTTTAGGAAAAGGAGGGTTAGAAATAGATACTGATGGTTGCTCTATGATAGGAGTTGAGTTTGTTGGTTCTTTTTGTTTTTCATTTTCAGAATTCTGGTTTTGAAGAGATATTCCCTCTTCAAAACATTTATTTGGCTGTAGAGAATCTTCCTCAAAATTATCTTGTTCTTGAATAAAAATAGAAGGCTTTTTCCTCTCTAATATTCTACCAGATCTAAGTTGAACATCATTAAGATCTAGTGGAGTAATCATGTAAGTTGGAAATTGTTGTCCTTCTATAATGTAAGCATTTTGAGGATTTTTATTATTGGGATTTGGAAATGGTTGGGCAAGGAGTTGATTTTCCCTTTGTGGAAATGGTAATGAAAGTTGTGGATTTTGGTTTTGGAGTTGGGGTTGTTGATTTTGTTGAGGAATTTATTGGGGAGGATTGTTTGAATAAGATGGAGGATATTAGTAGTATTGAGAATATATACCATAGGGATTTTTCATTCCTTGTGCCCAAGGTTGAGTTTGGGACCAAGGTTGTTGCCAAGAATTCCAATTATTTGGTGGGGGTTGAGTATATATTTGGTTGTTAAAACCTTGAGTTTGTGGCCTCTGATATGGTCTTCTAGAGACAAAGCAAAGAGATTCGAGATTTGAAGTTACTTCTTCTTGAAAAATAGCCTTAAGACCTGGAATCAAGGGAAACTCTTAGTTTCATGATTTTCTGAGCAAATCACACAGGTCTCTATGACTTTTACATCAAGAGGACATTCTCTTAAAGCATTCTTCTTTCTCCATTTAGGACTGAAAATAGCTAAGGCATCAGTTTCGACTTTCTGCTTGTTTTGTAATTTAAGGGTGTCTATTTGTTCACTAAGACTCCCTAAAATATCTATTTTAAATTCATTAAGAATATTTCCAATTTCTGCCCTACTTACTGTTCCAGTTGCAGATTTATTCACTCTAGCAAGAGAAGGATCTCATGGATTTTTCCTAGTTTTTTATTTTCCCCTTGAGAGATGAATACATAATCCAACAATGTCAGGTAATGTGAGTTGAGAGATATCTCCCTTCCCCATCATGTTAAGAATGTATATCCACTCATCTCTAATGGCTTTTAACAAAATAGCTTTTAAAGTATCTTGATCTAAGTTATCCATTTTAGCTCTGTTTATGGTATAATTGAATCTTTCAATTAGATCCTCCAAATTCTCATCCTCTCTTTGCATCACCTTGAATACTTCATCCTCATGATTAATAGGTATGAAATAATCCAAGTATCTTTCTAAAAATTCTCTTTTCATTCCATTCCATGTCCTAATAAACTATGTGACTAAACCCATGAACCATTTTAAAGCTGCTCCTTTCAGTGTTGCAGGGAATAGATTTAGTTTTTGAGAGTCTTGTAAGTAATCATCAGATCTACATAAAACTTCAAATTCAAACAAAAAGGTTTCAGGATCTTCACTCTTTAATCCATGGCAATTTGGAAGAATAGAGGGTGAAATATTTTTCATTTTGGCATTTGTACTCCCATCAATTATAGGAAATCCAAAAGAATTATCATTTTCCCTATTTCTTCTGTTTTCTCCACCTCCTCTTCCTCCTTCTTTGTTCCCTCTACCTCGTCCTCCACCTCTTCCTCCTCCAAACAATAATTTTTCTCCATTTAGAATTTCTCCTTCTCCTTCTCCTCCTTCTCCTCTTCCTGCCATTGTAGATTCCTCAGAGCTAATATAAGCTTCTAACTGTAAAGTTAATTGATCTTCCTCTGGTTCTTCTATCAATGGGATATTGAAGAAAGGATCTTCTTCTTCTCCTCCACTATGAAATTCTAACTCTTGAGCTAGAATATGTTCTCCTGTAGAGGTTGTTATCACTTACATTTTCCTTGAAATTGTTGGGAAGAGGAAAGGGGTCCGAGGTAACCACAAACCAACTTTTAGATACAGAATCTAGCCAATCTGTACCTAGAGAGGGCTCTCTCTTTAAGTTTTAGCTTTGTTTTGAAAGATATTAGGCTAGTTATGAAAGTACAAGGTTTTTGATTGTGTTGGGTGATAGAACTCAATAGAAGAAGGGTATAACTGAATAGTTTAGGCCATTGGGCTAATGGATTCAAAGAATATGGCTTAACTGGATTAAGTTTCTTAACAAGAGATGGTTTCACAGGGCAAGGTAATCAAATAGGGAACAATTTAATATCTAAAATGAATGAAATGGACTCAAAATGGATGAAGGGAAATTAAGAATCCTTCAACATATTTGAAAGAGGGAACTTGAATGATTATTAATAAAGAGAAATTAAGTATTCTATACCAAATAATCAAAATGATTAAACTAGAAAAACAGGAACAATTAAGAATTCACTGTTTATACTAGTTTAGAAGAAAACATTAAGAATAATAACGATTGAAAACAGATTGCACTTAAGCACTTTCTGACTTATTCCTTTCGTTTATCATTCAGATATGAAACACAGATGGTATAATAAACAAGCATAAAACTTTAAAACATAAGAGATAGATGACTTATTGATCCGTTGTTTGATTCAAGAATCTTGTCAAAAGTCCTTTGCGTTAATTCCTTATCTAGCTAGCCATGCAAAAATTGTCCAACAACACTTTATTCCAAAGTAATCAATATTACAGCAAAATCTATGAATTCTGCCCCTCGATACTCCAATTGAGGGAGTATTTATACAAAAAATTATAAAAAATATCTCCTAACAAAATGAGATATAATCTAGGATGACTCATGGATATGTTACAAGAAAATAGAGACAGATGGTCTCGTAGATACGAGAAAAGATAACCGATGTTGTGCTGTTCCCATTTTTTATGAATGTACTAGAGGCAGGCCCTAGGATTTGTCTTTCTGCTGTCTTCTTTAGTGACTCTGTGCTGGCTGCTCTGTTTTACTGATACTCTTTACCTGTACTGATACACTTTGACCTGTTTGATCTCTGTTTATCCTTTTTATCATGACTTACTGTAGTAAAAAATAAAAAATTCATGTAAGGATAATTTTTACAAAAGTTCTAACATCTCTTCCCACCATTGAGCTTCTGGTATTCTAGTTCTTTGAAGCTTCCTCAAAGTCTCATCAGTCTCTGTATATCTGAAGAAAGTAGGTTGAATTGAGAATAAATGCTTTACCTCATGCTCGAGATAAAACAAATTTTCTAGATTGTCATGAAGAATTTTTCCTGTAGGCAATGCTGTTGCTACTGATGAACTAGTTGATGAACTGGCCTAGTTTTTAGCATACTTATTCAATTTCTCAACATAGCTTGCAAGGCTCATTAGTTTATCATTTGAAACTAAAGGATTTGGTAATCCTTTACTCTGCAAAAGATCCAATCTTTTAGTAAAAGCATAGATTTCTTCCTACATATCAGAGCATCTTCTTTCGAGGTTCTGCATCAAAGTTATTTTTTCAAGTTGATATCTGTTCTTGGTATTTAAAAATTGTATAAGCTCATTGGCTTCTTCAGGCATATGTCCTAATTCTTCTCTTGCCTTTTGAACTTCTTCCAGAGCCAATTTAACTAAATCATTCTGCTCATACATTATTTGAATTGATGGTCAGACATCATTTATTGATTGAATGATGTTGGTCCAAAGAATTTCTTTGATTTCCTTCAAAGGCTTCTCCAATGTGAGATCCTTCTTCAATGTTTTGATCAATTTTTCTAATTTGTTGATCTCTCTTGTTTTTTCTGCAACACTCATTTTTGAGAGATCATGTTTTTTTTCTAAAGTGGTAAATTGTACCTTTGTTTTCTGGAGCTCTATCACTTGGAGTTTCAATTCCTCCATTGATTTTATTAATTCTTCAGTGCTTAAATTGGAAGTTTTGCCCTGTGATAGTCCTGCTCACTGATCTGTTGTTCTACCTGTAATCACTTCTGTTGTAGATGCTGGAATGTTTGGCTGCTTATCCTTTAATGCCTTTTCAAGTTCTTTTTTAGTCTCATTTAGTTGCTCATTAAGTTTCAAGAGAAAATCCATCAATTCTTCTTCAGATTTTTGCTTTACCATTTCTGCAGTTTGTGGATGCCTTGAAGATGGTAGCTTTAGCTGTTTCCTTAAGGCTGCAATATCATCATCTTTCTTCTTAATAAAGGCTTCTATACCCTTAAAATCTTTGGGATTATGACCCAATCCAATAATTATTTCTTCCAAAGTCTTTATTCTATTGTCCTTAGCTTGGGAAGAGGCTTTTTCAAGATGCAATTGAGCATTAGTATTATCCAAGGAATTCTATAATCTTTGGGCCATCATTGATTTATCAGTCAAAGTTGAGTAAATCATCTCTCTAGTTTGTTTTTGCAGCTCAATCTGATCCAAAGGATGGATATCCTTTGCCATGAATTCAAAATTGGTTCTGACATAGTCTGCAGCTGTTTGAGGCTGCTGCACTTTGGGTTTGAAATGACTCATCACCATTTTACCCTGTTAGATGTCATAAGCTGACATCAATCTCTGTTGATTTTTGGGAGCCATCTTCAAATATTGACTGTAGACTTGAAGTCTTAATGGATTATTTATAGCCTTTATATTTATAAATGTCTTTTTAATATCCCATGCATCCTTCACTGGTGGTTTGAAGGAAGATACTTCTGCACTTTGCTGTCTTTGTAGCTCTTTTTTCTGTGAATTAGTGGATGTCCCATTGATTGTGCATGTTTGCTGACTATCCAACTCTTCTCTCCTCTGACTATCAGGGGTTTCTTGAACAAATTTTTCTTCTGAAAGAGGATTTAATCTTTGTCTTTTGACATCAGGTTGTTCTAAAGATCCACTGATAGGGGTAGCTTTTTCTACATCTCCTTACCTTTTTCTTCATTGAGAGGAGTTTGCGAAATTGAAATTTCTGCCATATTAATCTGAGTGGGGGAAGTATGTATTTGGGCCTATTCCTTAGAAGTTTCAGGCTGCTCTGCCATTGTGGATTTCTCTGTAACTTGAATATCAGTCTCCTTTTCCTTCCCTTTGGATGCTACTGTGGCTAGTGCACTGATTTACTGCAAATTTTGCTGAGAGGTTCCAACAGAAGAGGGACCAATTCCTGGTCTTTGCACCTGCCCAAAAGAGTCCAGGTCAAGTATTTTCTCAAGATCTTTCATAACATTTTCAACACTGACCTATTCACTATCTTGTTCTATTAAGGTCCCTTCCATCCATTCATCCATATTTGCAAATTGTTCAATTTCTGGAATTCGATGGTGAAGGTATGGTGACAATTTGTTTCTCATCCTCCTATCACAAATAAAATTGTTTGGGTCATAAGGTACCCAGTGGAAACTTTTTTGCAATTCGAGATAATCTTCTGGGATTCTTTCAACTTCTTTTCCTGCATCTCTAGAATTACAGACAAAAGGACCTAATTGACTCTTAATTTTGAGCTGAGCTTTTTTCTTTGCATTGCAAAAATGGAATATGTTTGAATTTATCATTTGTCTGAAATACTCCAAGGCAAAAAGCCTCATTGGGACATACTTTGGTAACTTGAAAGGACATAGCTCACACCCATATATTCTAATTTCTATATGATTCCAGTATAGGTACCAATCACCTATCCTGTATTGCTTGGAAAGTTGGAGAATTTTCTTCATATCATTATTGACCCTAGGAGGGGAAACTCCTGTTAATAAGGTAATTGCAGGGTGCACAAATAGGTCAATGAACTCATTGTAGGAATAAGGAGAATCAGAGGAATTATGGAAGATTGCAGACCAAAAAATTACAGACCTTGGATTTCCTTTGGCATCAAGTTTCATGACATGGAAAGGGAAACTCTCTGATTGATAATAAAGAATGAGATGGTATATAACAGTGGAATATTTGAACACTCTTTCATCTTCCAATCTCATGAACTGGTCATGAATTTTATCAACAATGTAGGAAGCAAAATCATATTTGACAAAAAGGGGTTGTCTAGGGATAAAAATTGACAACAACACTAGGGTTAACTTATCAACATATTCACTAGTGTTGAAACCCATTACAGAAGATATCATATTCAAAATGAGTCTGCCCATATCTGTGAAAAAAGTATATCCATAAGGAGGAGGGTCTTTGGGCTGATGTTCTTGAAGCATAAAAGTTTGACGGAGGTGATTTAACTCTTCTTGGGATAAATTGGTCAATTTTTCAAGTAAATCTCCCATGGAAAGGGGAGTCCGGGCTTGACCAGGGTGAAACTAAAACATTTCGTTGATAGATTGAGTAGTTATTGGGAGAAGGAGGTTTGACTAGGGGATAGGACTGCTCGTTGATTGGGATCATAATTGGTATGGCAGTAATGAATTATTTCAGGAAAAATATGAACTGAGGGTAAAAGATACATCGGAAGATTGGATTCCCACAGTCCTAAAATGTCGGAGCTGTTCGGGTGACTATCTCTACATTGGCAAAAAATTCTGAGAGGATTTTCACTAAGGATGAGGTCTTTAATTTGGAAATCTCTATCTACTAGAGGCAGATAGTCTAAATCCTTATGAGAGACATTCAGAGGTGCGATATTCAAAGCCACGGGAACTTCCATTTCTGGTTCTTGTGGATTCAGAAAGGAAGTCGGGTTTTATTGGAAAAACAGGAAAAATTACAGGTCTGGGAATACAATTACAGGTGTGGGATGAAATGAAGACTGAATTGTACCATGTTTTTAGTTTTCTCGTGTGGAATTAAAAAAAAAACCAAGATTTTGCAGTGTTCAACAGGAATTTGGGTAAATACCTATTTTCCGGGAAATGAACAGTGACGAAAACAGGTGTAGGCAACGACGGATGAGTTCTGGATTATTCGACTGCAATTTTCTCAGCAAGGTGATGGTCGACAGTCTTCAACAGTTGGTTTTGAAATTTTCTGCATGGGACACTGGTCACTGTACAAAATAATGAAAATGACGTGCGTTGGTGTGTTTTAATCACAAAGTCAAAGGCTGGCGGGATTTAAATTTTTTTAGGCGGATGACACAAGCAGGTACAGTTGTTTTGTCATAGGAGGTAAGAGGTAAGCGGTATACATCGCAGTTCTTTTGGGGACGAGCGGTTTTCAGCGGAGGGCGAGCGATTCCATAGAACTCACGACACGTGGCGAGGCACTGTTTAAAAAACCGCTTGGTCATCGTGCGTTATCGTTCGGACATGGGGGCGCAGCGATATGGATGACAGTCATTGATCGCAGATTGGTTGATCCAACGACGGTCGGGAAGGTGAGATGAGGGGGAAATTAAGGAGTGTGCCCAACATAACTAAGTTTAATTTAATCACATCGGGAGCGATTTAATTGTTGGGGTAGGTTATTAATTAGCCATGAGGGTTAATTAATCCATTTAAATGCGGTGGGGAGGCGGACTTCATGATTAATTGGAGATTTAATCAATTAATCATAATTAACATATTTATATGGTTATATTACAACCAAAGGGGCGGGATATATAATATTTGGGAATTTTATTAAAATAATACGGGAATGGGTGAATTTGTATAGGGATTTAAATAATAAAGTTAGAGTTAATATGAAAATGAATGAAAAGCGCTAAGTATAAAACATTAGAAATATGTATTTAACTTATGCTTGAATGAAAAGGGTTTTTATGAAATATTGCACAATTTCCCTAAGTAAAATAGGATTTTACTTAGGAAAAGATTTTATGGAAGTGAGTGAATGACTTATGAATAGTTTTAAGTACTTAGGCTTTTTCAATTATTGGGCCGAGGGTCTGGTCCCTCCAAAAGTCAAGGAAATGCCTTGAGCCCCTCTAATTTTCAAATGCCTTAGTACTTAGGGGAAATTAGTGAAATTTTTAGGGAAAAATGAGAAGGGAAGTTAATCATTTGACTTTGTTTTGCTTGAAATTCTTCCAATGTAGTGCCTGCCTTGCACTTTGTGATGAAAGTAAATATTAACAAATTTAGAGTCATTATCCATCACATGTAATTCTGCAACAACATCTACCTACCCTATCTACTTTAACCTACCATTTTTTCTGTTAAGGTTCCGCCCAAAAGAAAGTCATCATATGAATGCCTTGATTCTTCAATTTTCAAGAAATGCTCAAGTACTTTAGGTAGCAATTTAGTTAAATCTTAGGTAAAGAGAGAGAGGTTAATAATTTGATTTTGTTTTGCTTGAAATGCTCTGTAGTGTTCCGCTTTGTACTTGCGATGGAAAGGGCATTAACACATTTAGAATCAATATCCATCGGCTATACACCTACAACAACATCTACCTACCCTACCTACTTTAACCCTTATAGCAGCCTTATTAGGAAAGTGTACTTAGGCCCGTATGCAACTTTTATCATTAATTTCTTTTTACATGAAAGTTCTATCTAATTTTAACCTTATTGTATCCAAGGGTCGTATTTAACCTGAGCCTCTTATTAACTCTACCTATCTACTTATCTGCCAAGAGTAAACTGTTTGGTCAGATATTTATTCTCTATTCTACAACATGAAATTGAAAAATGAACTAGACAAGCTTAAACAGTTTGACTATTCATGAATTGTGGCATAAAATACAAGTTGCACACAATTTGTTTATTACATCAGAGTAAAAAGTAGTGGCATTTAGACTTTCACACTTTCCTTGGCCTTTCTTTTTGATGGGGTTCATTTCTTTTACTTTTTTTTGGCCATTTTATTCTTTTTACCCTTTGATTTTTCTTTTAGGGTATACACTCTTTATTACTTTTTTAAATTTTGATTTTTTTTTAATATGAAAACCTTGTACAATGTATGAAAGTGTATGGAATGACATGCCATGTTTCACTCGGGTTAACTTGAGTATGACACCTATTGGTATAGGAATCTAACACTGGCTCAACTTGGGGATGGCTTTTCCTGGTGAAAAGTAAAGAATAGCAGGTCAGTTGTCCTCAGAATAATTTTGACTGAACTATGGAATCTTCTTCTGCTTGTTGCTTTATTGTATGTATGACAGTAATACTTCTGAAGCTTAGGGCCTTCTCTTCGGGCTTCAACTCCAGCAAGTTACTATCCACTCAAAGTTATGACATTACAAAGGATATAGTATGTACATGTTAAAAATCAGGATATCCTAATAAATAGGATCAAAGTAATGTTTCAACATTCGACCATTAACTGGCCCATCTTTAGTTTTTGTACCATCCAAGTTTTTCAGAAAATATGTATTGTTTCCTTGTAAAGCATGAATAATATCAGGTCCTTTCCATAGGAAGTCGAACTTCCCATGTTTTCCCTTATCCTCTCTTCTGGAATCCCATCTTAAAACTTTGTTTCCAAGCTGGAAATCTTCTGCCTTGGTTCTTTTATCAAATATCTTCTTTAGTTTCTCCTGCAACATTTGGGATCTCTGATATACTTCCTCTTCGGTCTGCTGCAAATTGATAGTCTGATTTATTCTCCTTTGAATTTCATTAGGTTCAACCTGAGCTTCTTGAAGTAATTTCATTACAGGAACTCCTAAAGATGAAGGAAATACAGCCTCAATTCCATAGACTAACTCATAAGGACTGTTCCCAATAGATTTTTTGGTGGTGAGTCTGTCTGCCCACAGTGCATTTGTAAGTTTCTTGTGCCAATTTTTCTTGTTTTCTTCCAATAATTTCATAATAATATTGATGAGACTGTTGTTGGAAGACTCAGCCAGTCCATTACCTTGAGGGCAATAGGTTATGGAATGGCTTAAGGTGATATGATATTTGTTACAAAAACTTATCATCTTCTTAGATTTGAAGGCAGCAGCATTATCAATTATGATTTTCTCAGGACAGCCAAATCTTGATAATATATTGGTTTCTAGGAATCCTATGACCACAGTGTCATTGGCTTGTCTAGAAGGAATTACTTCTATCCATTTGGTAAAATATTATGTGGCGGTGAGGATCCATTTGTGTTGGCCAGAAGAAGGAGGATGGATTTCTCCTATGAAATCCAGGCCCCATTGTTGGAAAGGTTTTTCAGTGGAAATTGGTTTCAGGGGTAAGGTAATAGTTTTCTCTTGCCTTCAAAAATTTGACATTTATGGCAAGCAGTGACAGATTTCTTTACATCAGAGAACAAAGTTGGCCAATAAAATCCAGCCCTTAGGATTTTGTCTACAGTTGATTTCCAATAAAGGTTTCCACCATAGTCTCCTACATGAAATTCATGGAGAGCCTTGTCAGATTCATCTTTTAACAAACAATTTGATAGAATACCTTCATGATTTTTCCAAAAAAGAACATTATCTAAAATACAAAACTTTGAAGATGTCATCTTTAAAAACCTTTTCTTTGTTCTGGATAACCCTGGAGGAGCTTGCAGGTTTAACAGTACATAAATTATATCAGCATACCAAGGTGAATCTAAGAAGCCCTGGCTGATTTGTGGAGTCGCCATCTCTTGTTCGTCATCCAGTTCATTAATATCCAGGGCTTGACAATTTGTTTCTGTCATGAGTTGAGCCAATCCCTGTACCTTTATAAGCTTTGTAGGTTTTATTTCAATATCATACTCTAATATGGTAGCAATCAATTTACCTCTTTTGCCCTCAATTCCATCTTGAGTTAAGATGTCTTTGACAACAGCATTTGGTACATAGGTTATCACATGGGAATACAATATATAGATTCTAAAATCTTTAATGGCTTTTACAAGTGCAAAAGCTTGTTTTTCCATGATGTTGTATTTTAATGATACATCCCTTAATGCTTGACTAAAAAAGGCTATAGTTTTTTCACATCCTTGATCATCCTTTTGTAATAAAACAGCGGCTACAGTGTGTTCTGATGCAAATTAAAATATTATGAAGTCTCTATCAAATTGTGGACTTGTAAGGACCGGAGTTCTGGTCAAAGCCATTTTAATTTCTTCAAATGCTTGTTTGGCTTCTACTGTCCATTTAATACTTGAATCCTTTCTTAACATGTTATTAAGAAATCTAATTAGTTCAGCTAAGCTAGATATGAATCTTCTTAAAAATTTGATTTTTCCTAGGAAATCTTGAAGTTCCTTGACATTTATAGGGTGAGGTATCTGCAATATAGCTTCTATTCTAGCAGGATCAATTCTAATACCATCTTTGGAGATGATATGGCCCAAGAGTTTACCTTCTTCAAGACCAAACAAGGACTTCTTTGGATTCAAATAGATACCATATTTTCTGCATTTTATGAATACTTGTCTGAGATGGTCCAAATGCTGCTGATCTAAATTTAGAAAAAACAGTTAAATCATCCAGATATATAACAAGAAAGTCATGAATTTCTTTTGCAAATGCGATGTCCATTGCTCTTTGGAAGGTTGCTCCTGCATTTTTAATTCCAAATGGCATTTTAACGTACTTGAACGTGCCCAATGGTGTTGTAAAAGTTGTTTTTTCCTGGTCATCAGGATGAACCAGAATCTGGTTGTATCCTGAGAACCCATCTAGAAGAGAAATCCTAGAAGCACCTACTACCCTTTATAAAATGTGATCCATTTCAGGTAAAGGGTAATTATCCTTCAAAGAAACCTTATTTACATTTCTTAAATCAACGCATAATTTGATCTCTCCAGTTTTCTTCCTAGTAGGTACTAAATTAGACACCCACTCTGAAAACCTAATGGGAGCAATTATCCCTACTTCATACATTCGTTTGATTTCTTTTTCAATTAAAGGCAGCAGTACAGGGTTGATTCTTCTGAGTTTCTGTTTAAATGGTTTCTGATTTTCTTTTAGAGGTATTGTATGCTGAATTATAGAGGTATCATATGATTTCAAGTCTTCATAACTCCAGGCAAAGACATCCTGGAATTCTCTCACTAGTTCAACATATTTTAGTTTTTGATCAGGAGACAAAGATTTAGATAACTTTATCATTTTAGGATTTTCTTCAGTTCCCAATTTATATTCCTCAATATCTGCTTTCAATGGTTCCATTTTGGGTTTCTTTGGAATATCATTAGAATCGAAAAGATCTTCCAAAGGAGTTAATCCTTTAGGAAAATAATTGTCTTTTAAATTAATGATCTCATATTCTTCTTCTATAATCTCAACAACCTCCATTTGTTTAAGCTCCTGCATTTCTTTTTTGGTGAAATTTGTTGGATCAAGCATTTGAATTGCACTTTCTTCTGAAATTTATGTTTCTTGTTCATTTATTTGATCAGATTCAATGAGTGTATCTTCATCTATGTTACTGTTGGAAAATTCATTTTCTAGAGTCAGGAAATTGTTAATTTGATCATCATTTGCAAACACTTGCCAGTTCTTAAAATTGTCAGGTATGGCTGGTCTGTGTCTAATCTCAGTTGTGAACTGATGATTAGGTTCAAATGGTAATTTACAAGTGCTGGCAAACATTGCAAGACTATGAGCGTGCAAGTTTTGTTTTCTTGGGATTTTAGCAAGCTAAGTTTGTACAAAAATATTGAGAATCTCTACAATTGTTCCTCTATATTCTCTCAATTTGGGATCATTTGTTAGAAAATATCCTTTAATCTGTTGAATGATTAAATCAGAATCTCCTATGACAGATACTCTAATTTCCCCTAATCTTTTGACAAGTTTAAGCCTAGCAAAAGAGCTTCATATTCTGCCATATTATTGGTGCACTTAAAGTTTAATCTGTAAGCATGGCCTTCAGCATGATCATTTTCAAGGTTATGCAACCAAACTCCAGCTCTTGCTCCTAATTTGTTAACTGAAACATCAAATTCTAAATGCCAAATAATTTCATGTTCATAATTGGTGTCAGGAGTTTCAGGAACTTTTTTAACAGTGAGATCTAGTTTTTTACTTTCTTCCGGTTTTTCTTGGGTATCTGATGTTTCATTGTTCTCAGAGATTTCTTGGATTTGAACACTAGATTTTTCATTTGTAATTTCTTTTGGTTGTTTTGCTGGAACTTCTAATTCAGTGGGAAGATCAATTTCAACATTATAAAGAATAAATGAATCCATACCAGAGTGTACTGAGTAGATGGGGAAATTTTCAGGTTTCTCCTAACTACTGACTACATATTTCATTAAAGTTTCTCTGTATAGTCTCTTAGGTTGACCAAACACTGAAATAGTAGCATACGACATGTCCAATTGAAGAGATCCTCCAAGCTTTGCACCCCAAGATCTGGACAATAGCATACCATACTTTGGAGGAATATCTGCTACTACTATATCCATTAAAAAAAATTTTGTAGGGTATTGAACCAGTCAAACACACAAGTCTTTGATTAATCCTAAACATCTCACCTGATTTGAATCAAAAGAAAAGAGATCTTTGTAAGGTCTGGTGATATCTAGGTTTAATTTCTCCATTACGGACTTGGGCATTAGAGTGTGAGATGCCCCAAAATCAAGCATGGCATTATGAATTATTTTATCATGTATGTTCAAAATTATATAGAATGGAGGAGTTCCTCCATTACCTGGTTTTCCATTTACTTCAGGGCCAAAAAGTAATCTAGGTTGGTCATCGAAAACGTTTACTGAATCATCACTTCCAGTGATTTTGAGTGATCTATTTATTTGACTTCGATAGACATCATGTTTAGCTAACTCAGAAAATGGAACAACTATTTTTAATTTGCCTACTTCAGTCTCCAGATTAAAAGGTTTTTCAGTCTGATTTCTTGTATTTCGAAAAGTTGGATTCTCCTTATCTTCTATGTTTTCGATATTTTGCTCCTTCTTAGGAGTGGGGTTGTGGGTTGAATTTGTTTCCGAATCAACTTCTGGAGGTTCCTCTACATTTCCTTTAGAAGGAAGAGTATTGGAAAGTTTTCTGTTATTCAGTTGACTATTTGATACATCTTCAATTATTGGGTTAGCAGGATTAGGATCAGATCTAGAAAGAATATGTACAGGGGTAGTATTGGCTTTACCTTTGAGGGGTTGTTTTGTAGCTTTCTATTTACTTGTTTCCGGGACATCAATTCTTCTGCTCCTCAGATTATATTGCTTATGGACTTCATAAATGGTTGTATCATATCCCTCCTTGAAGTCAAATGATTCTCCTGAATGAGTTTGGAATTATTTAAGAATGTGAGCTTCTTGATCATCTTGGGTCAAGAAAATTTCTGGTTCGTTCTTGCATCCAGTCAAGTTGTTTATTTGAGCATATTCTGTTGGCTCATCAAAATTTGAGGTTTCAACATAATTTTCCTGGAATGGGGGCCTAATACTTTGGTCAGGACCAGTTTTTCCAGTATTTTGGTTTTGGTTCTTTCTGAAATTTGGATTTCTCCCAGTGTTACTCGGTTGACCATCCCAAGGTGATTTCCTTTCAATTGTTTCTACTCTATCTCCTAGCCTTTCCATCCCTTTAATAATAGCATCCATTTTCTTTTCAAAAGTTGAGGGTTCTTCGTTTAAAGGTATTCTCCTTTCAGTTATGGCTTTCGCTCGTCTAGCTATCAGGTTGGCTTCAACACTAACAGTTATACTTTTCATATCTTCTAAAGTTTGAGGAGATCTTTCCCTAAGTTGATACGCCATCTCATAATCAAATCCATCAGGGAATTTTATTAATGCTGAATCTGGAAGAGGTCTAAGGTTTTGGGGAATAGCATTGTAAACATCATTAAACTTGGTGTAGTAATCTTGCATAGTCTCTTGTGTTCCTCTCTTTAGATTTCCATAGTCTGGTAAGATTTGAAGAGGATCTTTCTTCTTTTCCCATCTGTTTAAAAATGTTCTATAAAGAGCTTGTAGGTCAGTGACATTGTTTGCAGGAAGGGCTCTAAACCAGGTTCTAACTTCTCCAGTAAGACTTTGAACAAATATTCTCATTCTTACATCATCAGCATCTATTTCATAAATTTCAAAATAATCGGTCATCCTTTTAGTATTTTGTTGTGCAGTGTACGTACCAGAACCATCGAAAGGAGTGATTTTAGTTTGGTAGTCTTGGGGCATAGCCACTGGATTGGCTGGTAACACTAAGGGAGAATATCTATTTTCCATTGTAGGAGGTATAGATGAAATAACAGTTGAGGTTGGTCTGGGAGTGGTGGATGGAGGAGTAGAAGGAGTAGTTTGAGGTTGAGATGTTTGAGGAAATGTTGATGAACTTGGAGAAGTTGAAGTGATCACAGAAAGATTTGATGTTCCTTTATATGTAAGCTCAGATTGTATGGAATCTCACAAATTTTTTTCAAGATGTGAAGTAACAAATTCAAATTGTAAATCTTCAATAAATACTGGGTCTTGAACCAAATTGGACAACTCAGATTCAGAAAAATTTACAAATAAAGATGTTTCAAATTGCTCATCAAAAGGTTCGTCCTCAAGGTAATTCCACTTCACAGGAAAGGATATTGATCTATAGAGAGGCCGAGAACTAGCAGAACTTTCTTAGCTCTCTTGTCTCCTAAGAATTCTGGGGATCAGATTTGGATTTTCAAACACAGGCGGTGGATTTGGATCAAGATTAGCCCTGGTGTAATGAGTCCTTTCTGAAGCCATATTTCTAAATGATTTTTTTTTTTTTTGGTTTTTGTTTAAATGAAATCAACAATACAACTTCAACAATTTATTTAAGAAGTTTTATATATTGGATTTAGATTTTCTTAAAGATTTGTTTGACTAGAGGAACTGATCAAGTATCTGAAACCGAATGTTCAGTTCATAAACTAGACTAGAGATAGACTGAAGTAGCATTTATTTACTTATGCAATTTCAAAGCAAGAGCAATTTCAAAGGCTACCTGGCTAACTTCAGGCTCTGTTTGTAGTTTATAAAGTAAACAATAGTAACAAATAAATTATTCAGATCCCCAGTGGATTCGCGACTATGTTATCACTAAGATTTTCCTTGAAGTTGCAGGGAAGAGGAAAGGGGTCCGAGGTAACCACAAACCAACTTTTAGGTACAGAATCTAGCCAATCTGTACCCAGAGAGGGCTCTCTTTTTAAGTTTTAGCTTTGTTTTGAAAGATATTAGGCTAGTTATGAAAGTACAAGGATTTTGATTATATTTGGGTGATGAAATTCTATAGCTGAAGGGTCAGACTGAATAGTTTAGGCCATTGGGCTAATGGAGTCAAAGAAAGATGGCTTAACTAGATTAAGTTTCTTAACAAAAGATGGTTTCACAGGGCAAGGTAATCAAATAGGGAACAATTTAATATCTAAAATGAATGGAATGGACTCGAAATGGTTGAAGGGAAATTAAGAATCCTTCAACATATTCGAAAAAGGGAACTTGAATGATTATTAATAAAGAGAAATTAAGTATTCTTTACCAAATAATCAAAATGATTAAACTAGAAAACAAGAGCAATTAAGAATTCATTGTTTATCCTAGTTCAGAAGAAAACATTAAGAATAATAACGATTGAAAACAGATTCCACTTAAGCACTTTCTGAATTATTCCTTTTCGTTTATCATTCAGATATGAAACACAGATGATATAATAAATATAAAACTCTAAAACATAAGAGATAGAGGACTTATTGATTCGTTGTTTGACTCAAGAATCATGTGAAAAGTCCTTTGCATCAATTCTTTATCCAGCTAGCCATGCAAAAATTGTCCAACAACATTTTATTCCAAAGTAATCAATATTACAGCAATGTCTAAGAATCCACCCCTGAATACTCCAATTGAGGGAGTATTTATACAAAAAATTATAAAAAAATATCTCCTAACAAAACGAGATATAATCTAGGATGACTCATGGATATGTTACAAGAAAATAGCGACAGATGGTCTCATAGATAAGAGAAAAGATAACCGATGTTGTGTTGTTCCCATTTTTTATGAATGTGCTGGAGGCAAGCCTTAGGATTTGGTATGTTGCTGACCTTTTTAGTAACTCTGTGCTGGCTGCTCGGTTTTACTGATGCTATTTACCTGTATTGATACACTTTTACCTCTATTTGATCTCTGTTTATCCTTTTTATCATGACCTACTGTAGTAAAAAATCAAAAAGTCATGTAAGGATAATTTTTACAAAAGTTCTAACATATCTTCCCACCATTGAGCTTCTGGTATTCTGGTTCTTTGAAGCTTCCTCAAAGTCTCATCAGTCTCTGTATATCTGAAGCAAGTAGACTGAATTGGGAATAAGTGCTTTACCTCATGTTCGAGATATAACAAATTTTCCAAATTGTCATGAAGAACTTTGCCTGTAGGCAATGCTTTTACTACTGATGAGCTGGTTGATGAACTGGCCTGGTTGTCAGCATACTTATTCAATTTCTCAACATAGATTTCAAGGCTCATTAGTTTATCATCTGAAACTAAAGGACTTGGTAATCCTTTATTCTGCAAAATATCCAATCTATTTGAAAAAGCATAGATTTCTTCCTGCATATCAGAGCATCTTCTTTCTAGGTTTTGCATCAGAGTTCTTTTAGTAAAAACTCTTTTTATCTCCAAAATTGTTCTTGTTCTGTCTTGGATACCTAGCTCTTGAAGTTGATATATGTTCTTGGTGTTTAAAAATTGTATGAGCTCATTGGCTTCTTCAAGCAAATTTCCTAATTCTTCTCTTGCATTTTGAACTTCTTCTAGAGCCAATTTAACTAAATCATTCTGCTCATACATTATTTGAATTGATGGTCAGACATCATTTATTGACTGAATAATGTTGGTCCAAAGAATTTCTTTGATTTTCTTCAAAGGCTTCTCCAATGTGAGATCCTTCTCCAATGCTTTAACCAATTTTTCTAATATGTTGACCTCTCTTGTTTTTTCTGCAACACTCATATTTGAAAGATCATATTTTTGTTCTAAAGTGGTAAATTGTACCTTTGTTTTCTGGAGCTCTGTCACCTGGAGTTTCAATTCCTCCATTGATTTTATTAATTCTTCAGTGCTTAAGTTGGAAATGTTGCCATGTGATAGTCCTGCTCACTGATATGTTGTTGTACCTATAATCTCAAGTTCTTTTTTAGTCTCATTCAGTTGCTCATTAAGTTTCAAGAGCAAATCCATCAATTCTTCTTCAGAGTTTTTCTTTATGATTTATGCAGTTTGTGGATGCCTTGAAGATGGTAGCTTCAGTTGTTTTCTTAAGGCTGCAATATCATCATCTTTCTTCTTAATCAAGGCTTCTATACCCTTGACATCTTTAGGATTATGACCCAATCCAATAATCATTTCTTCCAAAGTCTTTATTCTGATGTCCTTGGCCTGGGAAGAGGCTTTTTCAAGATGCAATTGAGCAGTAGTATTCTCCAAGGAATTATGTAATCTTTGGGTCATCATTGATTTATCAGTCAAAGTAGAATAAATCATTGCACCTATTTTTTTGTGCAGTTCAATCTGATCCAAAGGATGAATATCCTCTGCTATGACCTCAAAATTGGTTCTGACATAATCTGCAGCTATTTGAGGCTGCTGCACTTTGGGTTTGAAATGACTCATCACCATTTTACCCTGTTGGATGTCATAGGCTGACATCAATCTTTGTTGATTTTTGGGAGCCATCTTCAAATATTGACTATAGACTTGAAGTCTTAATGGATCATTTCTGGCTTTTATATTTATACATGTCTTTTGAATATCCCAGGCATCCTTCACTGGTGGTTTGAAGGAAGATACTTATGCACTTTGTTGTCTTTGTAGCTCTTGTCTTTGTGAATTAATGGATGCCCCACTAATTGTGCATGTTTGCTGACTATCTAACTCTTCTCTCCTCTGACTATCAGGGATTTCTTGAACAAATTCTACTTCTGAAAGAGGATTTAATCTTTGTATTTTGACACCAGGTTGTTCTGAAGATCCATTGATAGGGGTAGTTGTTTCTGCATCTCTCTTCTTACTTTTTTCTTCATTGAGAGGAGTTTGCAAAATTGAAATTTCTGCTACATTAACCTGAGTGGGGGAAGTCTGTATTTGGGTCTATTCCTTAGAATTTTAAGGTTGCTCTGCCATTGTGAATTTCTCTGTAACTTGTGTATCAGCCTCCTTTTCCTTCCCTTTGGATGCTACTGTGGCTAGTGCACTAATTTCTTGCAAATTTTGCTGAGAGGTTACAACAAAAGAAGGACCAATTCCTAGTCTTTGCACCTGCCCAAAAGAGTCCAGGTCAAGTATTTTCTCAAGGTATTTCATAACATTTTCAACACTGACTTGTTCACTATCTTGTTCTATTAAGGTCCCTTCCATCCATTCATCCATATTTGCAAATTGTTCAATTTCTGGAATTCTATGGTGAAGGTATGGTGACAATTTGTTTTTCATCCTCCTATCACAAATAAAACTATTTGGGTCATAAGGTACCTAGTGGAAACTTTTTTGCAATTTGAGATAATCTTCTAGGATTCTTTCAGCTTCTTTTCCTGCATCTCTAGAATTACAGACAAAAGGACCTAATTGACTCTTAATTTTGTGCTGAGCTTTTTTCTTTGCATTGCAAAAATGGACTATGTCTGAATTGATCATTTGTCTGAAATACTCTAAGGCAAAGAGCCTCATTGGAACATATTTTTGTAGCTTGAAAGGACATAGCTCGCACCCATATATTCTAATTTCTGTATGATTCTGGTATAGGTACCAATCACCTATCCGGTATTGCTTGGAAAGTTGGATAATTTTCTTCATATCATTATTGACCGTAGGAGTGGAAACTCCTGTTAATAAGGTAATCGCAGGGTGCACAAATAGGTCAATGAACTCATTGTAGGAATAAAAAGAATCAGAGGAATTATGGAAGATTGCAAACCAAAAAATTACAGACCTTGGATTTCCTTTGGCATCAGGTTTCATGACATGGAAAGGGAAACTCTCTCATTGGTAATAAAGCATGAGATGGTATATAACAGTGGAATATTTGAAAACTTTTTCATCTTCCAATCTCATGAACTGGTCATGAATTTTATCAGCAATGTAGGAAGCAAAATCATATTTGACAGCAGGGGGTTGTCTAGGGGTAAAAATTGACAGCAACACTAGGGTTAACTTATCAACATATTCACTAGTGTTGAAACCCATTACAGAAGATATCATATTCAGAATGAGTCTGCCCATATCTATGAAAAAAGTATATCCATAAGGAGGAGGGCCTTTGGGCTGATGTTCTTGGAGAATAAAAGTCTAACAGAGGCGATTTAACTCTTCTTGGGATAAATTGGTCGATTTTTCAAGTAAATCTCCCATGGAAAGGGGAGTCAGGGTTTGACCAGGATAAAACTGTAACATTTCGTTGATAGACTGAGCAGTTATTGGGAAAAGGACGGTTTGGCTCGGGGACATGATTGCTCGTTGATTGGGATCATACTTGGCATGGCAGTGATGAATTATTTCGGGAAAAATATGAACTGAGGGTAAAAGATACATCGGAATATTGGATTCCCACAGTCCCAAAATGTCAGAGCCATTCAGGTAACTATCTCTTCATTAGCAAAAAATTCTGAGAGGATTTTCATTAAGGATGAGGTCTTTAATTTGGAAATCTCTATCTGTTAGAGGTAGATAGTCTAAATCCTTATGAGGGGCATTCAGAGGTGCGATATTCAAAGCCACGGGAACTTCCATTTCTGGTTCTTGTGGATTCAGAAAGGAAGTCAGGTTTTAATGGAAAACAGGAAAAAATACAGGTTTGGGAATACAATTACAGGTCTGGGATGAAATGAAGATCGAATTGTATCGTGTTTTTAGTTTTTTCCTATGGAATTAAAACAAAAAAACCAATATTTTGCAGATTTCAACAGGAATTTGGGTAAATACCTGTTTTCCGGTAAATGAACAGTGACGAAAACAGGTGTAGGCGACGGCAGATGAGTTCTGAATTGTTCGTCTGCAAAATTCTCAGCAAGGTGGCGGTTGACAATCTTCGACAGTTGGTTTTGAAGTTTTTGCATGGTACACTGGTCACTGCACGGGATAATGAAAATGACGCGGGTTTATTCGTTTTATTTGCAAAGTCAAAGGTTGGCGGGTTTTTTATTGTTTAAGTGGATGACGTAAGCACGGAAATTTGTTTTGTCAGAGGCAGAAAGGGCGGTAAGCAGTATACATCGCACCGCTTTTAGGGATTGGCGGTTTTCAGCAGAGGGCCAACGATTCCATAGAACTCACGACACATGGCAAGGCACTATTTGAAAACCGCTTGGCCATCGCTCGTTATTGTTTGGACGTGGGAGCGCAGCGATATGGATGACAGCCATAGATCATGGATTGGTTGATCGAACGATGGTGGGGGAGGTGAGATGACAGGGGATAACAGGGCGGGCCCAATACAATAAAATATAATTAATCATATCGGGGGCAATTCTATTGGTGGGACAGGTTATTAATTAACCATAAGGGTTAATTAATCCCTTTTTTATACGGCGGGGAGACGGGCTCGTAATTAGTTATGAATTTAAATAATTAATCTAATTGTGTATAAAAAGCCAAATTTCTATAATTAATCTGAATTAACACACTTATATGGTTATTTTTCAACCAAAGGGGTTGGATAATAATAATTGGGAATTTTATTAAAATAATACGGGAATGGGTATATTTGTATAGGGGTTTAAATAATAAAGTTAGAAATTAATATGAAAAATGAATGGAAGCGCTAAGTGTAAAAACATTAGAAATATGTATTTGACTTATGCTTGAATGAGAAGGGTTTTTATGAAATATTGCATAATTTTCCTAAGTAAAATGGGATTTTACTTAGGAAAAGATTTTTTGGAAGTGAATGAATGATTTATGAATGGTTTTAGGTACTTAGGCTTTTTCAATTATTGGGCCGAGGGTATGGTCCCTCCAAAAGTCAAGGAAATGCCTTGAGCCCCTCTAATTTTCAAATGCCTTAGTACTTAGGGGAAATTAGAGAAATCTTTAGGGAAAATGAGAAGGGAAGTTAATAATTTGAATTTGTTTTGCTTGAAATGCTTCCAGTGTAGTGTCTGCCTTGTACTTGTGATGAAAGTAAGTATTAACACATTTAGAGTCATTATCCATCACATGTAATTCTACAACAACATCTACCTACCCTACCTACTTTAACCTACCATTTTTGTTCTTTATTAGGGTGCACTTAGACTGGCAAACCCTTATCACAATTTCTTTTCTTTTACATGTAGAGATCTATCTAATTCTAACCTTATTACATCCAAGGGCTCAAATTAAACTGTTGAGCTCCTTTTATTTACTCTACCTATCTACTTATCTTCCAAGATTAAACTGTTTGGTCAGATTTTATTCTCTATCTCTAAAACATAAAATTGAAAAATGAACTAGCCAAGCTTAAATTGTTTGACTGTTCATAAATTGTGGCATAAGATACAAGTTGCACACGATTTGTTTATTTACATAAGAGCAAAAAGTAGTGGCATTTAGACTTGCGCACTTTCCTTGGCCTTTCTTTTGGTACGGTTCATTTTCTTTTACTTTTTTTGGCCATTTTTATTTTTTTCACCCTTTGATTTTTCTTTTAGGGTATACCCTCTTTACATTTTTTAAATTTTTTGATTTTTTTTTTTAACAATATGGAAAACCTTTGCAACAAGGAAAGGTATGAACATATTACATAGCCCATCAAGTCAATCATGATATATGACACCTATTGGTATAGGAATCTAACACTACCCATAAAGACACTGCATGACTTCCACCAAGGTGTCACGAACGAGCTGAAGGTGCGAGAACAACGCAACTCGCAGATAACCGAAGATGTGAGAAAAGACAACACAAACGTGATGTCAGAAATGAATTAGATCATCAAGGAAAGGGACGATGAGTGTCAACAACAAAGAAAACTGACAGAAGCCATAGGAAAAACTTGTAAAGAGATTTCAAATATCAAGGTCCACGGAGAGGAAGCAACAGTAGAGAAGGTGGCGAACCTCGCCCTCGTACTTAAAGAGAGCAAGAAAAATATGGAAAAAATCAAGTTCGAGTATGAGATGCAAATCATTGAGCTGCAAATGAGGCTATAGCCAGCCACAACACTTGAGGTTAGAGAGTGGGAAGCGGATCTTAAGAATGCCCTTGATGGTATTTCCACCATAGTCAAGGACTATGGAAAACTGTTGGATGACACCATGGAGATTTGGACCTCTCTACAGAAGGATCCAACCATTCATAATATTGACCAGGAGATACAATAGAAGCATAACTAGTTGGATGAGATCAAGAGCACTGCAAGGACTTTAGCACGGTGCAACGGCTCGCTCGAATTACAGAAGGGAAAATTTTGCAGAGCCATATCGAGGATTTGCACAGGAAGGAGCAACCAATTACATCAAAGACATAACCGTGGCAGGATTAAGTCGTTCAACTGTCTCAGACAGTTGATGAGAAGCTGAAAGAGATGTGTCGGAAGTAGAAAGATGTGCTTTAGAGGATCGTCGAGTCAACGTCAGAGAAGCTATTAAAGGAGGTGCACCAAGAAGAGAAGCAGTTTGTAGAAATGGTTCAATCATTTAAGGCAACCTACACCAACATCGTGGAAAAGGTTCAGGCCGCACCAACTAAGTGACTCGGGATGAGTAACATGTGAGTGTTGGGGGCTTGTTGGGCGAGGCCCAACTTTGTCCAATTTTAAGTCAAAGACTCTGCAACTCAAGGAGCGGAGTGTGCAGTCCAACGAAGATAAATTAACCACACAGAGTTTTAGGATTTTAGGGCTTTGGGGTGGGTCAAAGGCCCTATTTTTGTAAAAGGATCTGGTTTATTTTGTTAGTTTTGAGTCTGCCCATGGTATGTGGACCATGGTTTTTGTAAGATGTAAAGGCTATTATAAGCAATTTCATATTGAGTCGAAGACATATATCCATGATTGTATGAGCGGAAACTGTGGAATATCTGTGTTTTAGTCTATTTTAGGTCTTAGCGGAAGGCTTGGCAGTTCTGTGCATGGAGCCCTTGAAGAGTCTGCAGCTATGTGCATATAGCACCCGCAGTTATGTGCGCGGGTTAGGGAAGTATTGTACTGAAGAATACATATAATTAATAAAGAAAAGGAAGTTTGAAACATATATGTGTGTCTTTGTATATTTTTCTTATTATTTTCACTTGAAGTTCTTTTTTATGCATCATGAAGTATCTTATATAATTTATATGTGTTATATTGTGTTGAATATTGCATAAGATTGATAGGGGCACAGTGCGCAATAGTGATATATGATGAATAAGGCATAAACTGTGAAAGTAGATAATTGTATATGCGCGGTTCAAGAAAGCATAATAAATGAGTGTTAGCAACAGATCCACATCTCGTTGTCCCTCTAGATGCAAAATCGGGTTCTAACATCCCCCAATATGTCCTTGGGTGAGATTGCGATTTACGCTGCAAGTCGTTGCTAAAAGGGTCGGTAATAGAGGGTTTTTCTGGTAGCTCAGCTACTTCGAACATGGGTCTTGACCCCTTCAATCCAAAAAGTCTGTGTAAGTTCAGGGCTGAGTGAAATTTAAGAGGAATTATGAAACTTTTCTAAGTGTAAAATTCCCATAAAATAGGCTGAAGGATTGTCGTGAGGACCTACAGGTCGGGGGTTGGTAAGTCGACTGAGTGGGGGGATTCGTAAATGTTTTTTCAGCTTTAGTTCTAAGTAGTCCAACTATTGATTGGGGCCCAGTTGCAAGTTGGGTGTTCGAGGCTTGGGTACTAATTAGGAGGTTGGGAGATTTAAACCTCAGTGGTTTCTTGCAAAGAAGTCGATCCTAACACTCTCATTGGTGGGGCACTTGGTCCTACTGACATGCTAAGCCACGGTGGCATAAAAGAGAGAAGGATCCTAATGGGGTGCATGTGACCCGGTAGAAGGGCTAGGGGATAGGGCAATGAGATAGACCCCATAGGACTTATGAATATAAGCATGTGTTATATATATTCGCTGCAGTGCTGGAGATCCTAACGTTCGAGCAAAAAAAGGGCCCTCAAGCCTTATTAAACCACGTAGCCAAAAGTTAGAAACTCGTGTTGATTGGGGCTTGGGTGCTTAAATAAATCAAGGGCGGATATTGAATGTTGATTGGAAGATGCATATGAAATGCATACCCACCGGTGACGTGGCAGGGATGGGGAGTCCGCATTGCACCCTCGTCGTTGATTTGTAGTGTACACCTCCGCCGTTGGATTGAGTGGGGGTAGGACCTGCGCTAAATTAAATATTCAAACCATATTATATTATGGTTGGTGTGGGGATAATGGATCCTTGTTCGTACTATATACATGCTCCCACATGTCGAGTTGTGGCATAAGACACATGGGTAGAGGGCAATGAAACATGCCACTAGGTTGTAACTACCCTATTGTGACATGGAACGATGTGGAATTCCATGCAGTCTCCATGTGGGTTCAATGTGGCAAGGTAAGGTGAGGTGGTAGAGTTTGCCAAATAAATATTTGAGAAGCCATAACATTCGATTTTTAAGCCCGATTGATCTAGGTGGATATTGGTGGTCACCCGCCTATTCCACTTGGGGCATCACCATTGTCTCTTTAATTTTTTCAGTTTTGGCACAACTTACTATTTTTAGCAGTTTTTCAGGTCGTGAACTTCTGGAGCTGTTTTGAGGCCCTGAACAACGTTTTCTGGGAAATTCGGGAGCAACATCGATCTTGCTCACTAAAAATTTAAATTCCTCATATAGATCTTTCTAATGAGGTGTGGTTCACGTCAAACAGAGATCATATGCCAAAGTTACGTCCCCGGGAAGTTGAAACGCTAATTTACCCAAACGGGGCCCATAGTTTGGGCGCTTCATCTCCTAGGGTTAGGGTTTTCGATGTTTAGGGTTTTCCATTGTTTCTAAATAACAAATAGGCCCTTGAGCCTCATTTTAACTCAGTTCAGAGGCCTGTAGCCACCACATCTCTTCTTAGACATAGCTACCAGCGCCCTAGCTAGTTTATTTCCATTCTGTCTATAAGAAAATTTCAGTTCTTTGATATAAATGAAATGAAGTGTTATTTCCGCTACATCTTTGTATTTATGGTTATATGTTTATTCTATTGCATTCCTGCATAAATTCGTATTAGTGGTATCAGAGCGGTCTAATTTTTCTCGATCCTTCTCTGCATGTCCCCAACGAGGCGAGGTATAAGGAGTTAGGGCTCGATCTAGTGGAACCTTTGCAAGATCAGCCTCCCAAACCCTGACGGACGCCCATTGGGGACGAAAAGAAAGATGAGGGAGTAGGAGATCCTATCAAAATATTGCTCGAGGAGGCCCCCAAAAAACAAAGGAACGCGATGACGGATAAATTTGCCCAGATCCTTCAACCACTGCCCACCAGCGGCGCATCTGCATCCAGCAGCCACTCTGGAGGTGCGACTCCCTTTAAGGTACAAGTAAATTTTGACATTCCAATATTTAAGGGTCAAATAGATGCAGATGACGTAGATAGATGGTTGAATCTATTAGAAGGATATTTCTTGGTTCATGACTTTCCGACTGGGAGAAGATTACTTTTGCACTCCTCAAAGCTACCCCCCATGTCAAGGACCAGTGGGAAACCTATTGTGAGAAAAAGAACGACACAGAACCCTCTTTGTTCTCAGTCGTACCCACTTGGAATTATTTCCGAGACACCATCAAGGAACAATACTATCCCGTGGGGAGCTATGACGACAAGTACATACAATGGACCACGCTGTGACAACAAAGGGATCAAGATGTGCATGAGCTGACGAATCTGTTCCATACCCTGCGCACAATGTTGGGTATCAAAGATTTAGAGAAATATATGGTGCTAAAGTATCGTAGTTGTATGCACATATACATTCAGGAGGAAATGGAGTTCCTCAACATCTCCTCGCTTGGTACAACATACCGGTATGCTGCCAAGATTGAACATAAATTCAAACAGAAGAAGCGAGACTTTGGATCTCCGAATCAAAAGCAAGGGAAAGGTGCTCCCAAACCACAAAACAAAGGACAGAGCCAAGGCATGGCGGCTCAAGACAAACTTTCAAAGCCATAAGCAAAGAAAAACACCGCAAAGCCAAAGAAGGACACGGGAAACTGCTGTGAGTTCCATAAGAGCTCCACTCACAACACAAGTGAGTGTCAGGCCAAGCAATTGTTGGTGGCTGAGATGAGGGCTTATGAGTTAGATGCATGCTCTGACTCTGAATCGGAACTGATAAGGGGAATGACAAAGGGAAACAGATTATTGATGTGGAGCCCAACTCCACTATTGCCAGTATGAACATCCAGAAGGAGGAACCGGAAGATCCAAAGGAGGAGGAACGTCTCTTCCACTCCCATATGTGGGTAAAGGGCTACCCGGTACAGTTCATTGTTGAAAATGGGAGCCAAAAGAACCTGATTTCAGCAGACGTCGTGAAGCGGTTGGGCTTGCCGACCACAGCTCACCCACATCCATACACCATCGGGTGGCTTCACCAAGGATGAGATCTCCGTTTCAACCAGCAGTGCCGCCTTCCCTATAACATAAAGCCCTTCACGAATGAGGTATTATGTGACATTTCTCCTATTGATGTTTCTGATGTATTATTAGGACAACCATACTTGTGGAAGTGTCACGCTGTGTATGAGTCTCGAACTCGCGGTATTTGTTGAGCTAATTTATGTACCTAAATTAACACAATTATTTCTTATCAATCCGGGTTGTTTATGCTTTGAGGCAAGTTCACTATATGTGAAGATCAGATGTAATCAAACCTTGAAAGATAAGCTATTCAAAAGCTGAAAGTAATACATCCTATAATTCTAATTCAATTAGTTTAAAAAGAGGAAGAATATTGAAATGGTTCTTGACTCAAGAAGTCCACTTTCACCTCAATTAACACTTAATGAATCAGAGATTAAAACCAAGAACTTAAGATGGATAAATTATTAATGAAAGAAACTCTTAACTTAAGAGACACATAAGGTATTCCATCATAATTCATTCATCTCAATATCAAAATCTCAATAAGAAACTACTTGCATACAAACAAATGAAACTAATTTTAATTCATCATTTTAGTAGAAGGGATGCTCAACTTGAACACCTGTTTTTCCAACTCAATAAAGTGATGAATAAGCTATGAACTAATAAAATCAATCACTATGCATGAACCATAAAGCAATCTGAAATAAAGCTTTGAAAAACCAGTTCTACAATAATCAGATTACAAGGAAATAAAACTAGTTAATAAGGAAGTGTACTTAGCTTGGAATGGGGGCCCTTCCACCCTTGCCTTGCACACTTGAGAGGTGATCTCAGAAGCTTAAATTCAGTTACACATCCATAGCATTGAACAGCAAAATAATAATAACACAAGTCTTCAAATTAGCTCCTCAATCCAAAGGTGTCACAGCATAAAAGTATATTAAGTTAATAATACATAAGCCATCAAAGTTTTGGCTTTAAATAAGAAGTCTCATGAAACAAACTGATCTATATTTACTCAAACAAACCCATCTACTCTCATCCACCTATCTAAGTCGAATTCATTACTCCTATCCCAAGAAATATGACCAATCCCATAGAATCTCAAAACTGCCCTATTTCTAGGGGATTTCTGAATGACTAGTCATGATTGACTAGCACCAAATGGGCCTAATAAAGCTTGTTCTGTTCGAACTAAGCATAGCTGGCTTAATCCTAGTTCCCAAGCTGTCCATCCATGCATTCAATTCGTGCCCAAGTGTCCTGCAACCACATCAATCATAGAGCTATTACGGGAATTTCTGAATCTGCCAATTTTGCACTAAAAACCAAACTTTCATAAAAACTTTAGAAATTGAAAAATTAAAATTAAATACCTGAATGGATATTAAATATACATCAAAATGGAATACATGAAGGGAAAATGGATGGGAAATAGATGGATTAGTAAGTTTCTTTGAGCAAAAATAAGACCAAAACTAAGGCCCAACATCTCTCCCTTGCTTATCATCAAGCATGTCCCCATGCTTGCTTATTCCTCTTTGACCTTCTTCTCTCTGTAGTAGATGCTGTACCTGTAGATGCTTCTTGTTGTGCTGACCTGACCAAACAATCCAAACCTGTGTCATGTCTTTCCCTGAACAAAGCTGGTTTGACCTTCTGTTTTTCATACTTTGCCTGCCGCATATTCTTTTCCTTTAACCACTTAAATGCTTGCTTAGAAAGTAGATCATTTTTCCGTTTCAGTCTCCCCAATTCTTCTTTTAATTTTTCATTTGCCTTAACCAATTTAGCATTATCTTTCTTATTTTCCTTGTTTTCCTCTTTTAATTGTTTCTCCACGATTTTGCTAATTTCCAATTGATCAGTTAAGTCCCTGATTCTTCCAACATTGATTTCTTTTTCAAAATCTTGTGTTGTTTTCATTAGTGATGCTGCTGCTGCATCATCATATGAAGAATCCCTCTCAAATACTTCTTGTGCAATGTCATTTTCTTCTTGTTGTCTTGGGGAATATGTTTCTTCTTCCTTGTCTAAGTTAATGGGACTTTTATTCGTAAATCTTCTAGGAATAGACATAACAGATGTTTCATAAATGCTTCTTTACTGATAGGCCTATTATAAACTTTAAGCCTATGTCCATTCACTATAAAGGAGGTGGAGTCCTGGTCGATTGTCCTGATCTTGACTGCTCCATTGTCAAAGATTTCGTCAATTTCATATGGGCCTAACCAGTGTGTTGTGAACTTTGCTTTGAAGTCTTTGAATTTGGAGTCAAAAAGTAATGCCCAGTCTCCCTTGCAAAATGTCTTTGTTTTGATATATCTGTCGTGCCACTTCATTCTTTGTTGTTGCACCAATGTAGTATGTTCTATGGCTTGTTGACGATGCTCATCCAATTGATTCAGTTCCATGATCCGCTGCTGTTGTGCTTCTGTCAGGTCTAGTCCTAGTTCAACTGCTAGTATGTATGTTTGTATTTGAAACTCTATAGGCAATAAGGCTTCTTTCCCATATAATAACTGGTATGGACTAAAACCAGTTGTATTCTTCCATGTGATTCTATAGGCCCATAGCGCATCTTTTAATTTTTCAGACCAATCTTTTCTGTTCAGCTGTACTGTTTTTGTCATGATATTTTCTAGGACTTTATTTGTTGATTCAACCTGTCCATTTGCTTGAGGATGATATGGTGTAGATTTCCTATGTTTGATCTTGTATTTCTCTGTTAGATCTCGTACCAGCTTTGATGTAAATTGTGTTCCTTGATCTGTTACAATTTGTCTAGGTACTCCATATCTGACAAAGATTTCCTCAAAAAGAAAGGTGACCACTGTATCTTCTGTTGCTCTATTCACTGCTTTAGCCTCTACCCACTTGGTTACATAATCTGTACATACTAAGATGTACTTCTTTCCATTTGATGGTGGATTGATGGGTCCAACAAAGTCAAGTGCCCATTGCTCAAATGGTTCTATGAGGACTTGTGGCTTCAGCGGCATCTCATCTCTTGTGATTGGTCTCCCTATTCTCTGGCAACTGTCACATTGCTTGACATATTTCTTAGAGTCTTTGAAGATGGATGGCCAGTAGTAGCCTAGTTGTAGCACCTTATATGCTGTTCGTTTATCTGCAAAATGGCCACCACATGGTTCATCGTGACATGCCCTTAGAATATCTAATATTTCATCTTCTCGCACACATTTTCTAATTATCAAATCTGAACCAGTATAAAATAAATCACCATTTACCCAACTATACCTAGAGCTTTCTCTAACAATTTTGTGTCTTTGCTTTTTAGTGAATTGAGTTGGAAACTTTCCAGAAGATAAATAGTTTGCAATGTCTGCAAACCATGGTGTTTTTACTGTGATGGCAAACAGGTGTTCATCGGGAAAGTTATCTTCAACCGGATTTGGATCGTTGGGTGAATGTATGTGGGACAGAAAGTCAGCCACTTGATTTTCCTTGCCTGGACGGTCTTGTATTGTGATATTAAATTCTTGCAATAACAGTAACCATCTTGTTATTCTTCCATTGGTGATGGGTTTATTCATCAAGTATTTGATTGCTGAATGATCTGTATGAATGAAAACTTGATATCCTGTTATATAGTGTCTGAATTTGTTTACTGCATGTATAAAGGCTAACATTTATTTCTCTGTGACTGTGTAGTTCAATTCTGCAGGTGTTAGATTCTTGCTTATAAAATATATTGCATAATTGAACAAGTTCTCTTTCTGTCCAAGAGAGGCACCTATCGCAGTATCAGATGCATCAGTTGATATATGAAATGGCAAAGACCAGTTTGGCCCACGGAGAATGGGTGCAACTGATAATTTCTTTTTGAGAATTTGAAATGCATTTTGACAATCATTTGTCCAGTGAAATTCAATATCTTTTGCTAATAGTTTAAACAGAGGTTGGGCTATTTTACTGAAGTTTTCAATGAATCGTCTATAATAGCCTGCATAGCCTAAGAAACTTCTTACCTCTTTCTGTGTTGTAGGAGGCATTAAGTTTACTAAGACTTGGATTTTTGCTGGATCCACTTTAATTCCTGAAGCAGAAATATGGTGTCCCAGAACTATTCCTTCTGTCAACATCATATAGCATTTCTCATTGCTTAATGACAAATTTGTTTCAATGCATTGATTTCTGTTTTATGTTTTATGCTCTCGCTATAGTTTATTTTCTGTTATAAGATTCGTGTGTAGATAATTTCTGTTCAGGGTTAAAACCTACATTATGGTATCAGAGCTGTTTCGGCTTCAAGGGGACGCCTTTGTTGTTGAGGGTTTTTTTCTCGGGCCTGTGGTAGACCCTGTTCAGTGGGAGATCTGCGGGATCGATTCTTGCGGTGAAAGAAGATGGCGAGAGGGGGAAAGATAGAGATCAAGAAATTTAATGGTCAGAGTTTTGAGTTGTGGAAGCTCAAGATGGAGGATCTGCTGGTGGATAAAGATCAGTGGATCACGGTAGATCCAGGTACTAAACCAACGGCAATGTCAGATGAAGACTGGAAGAAACTGGATCGGAAGGCTAAGAGCACAATACGGTTGTGTGTCTTAGATTCAGTATTGTTGAATGTATCTGGGGAAGCTACGGCGAATACCTTGTGGGAAAAGCTAGGGACTTTGTACCAATCTAAGTCTCTGGTGAATAAGTTGTTCCTGCGGAAAAAACTGTATAACCTGAGGATGAAGGATGGAGATTCGGTGACAGAGCATCTGAACGCCTTCAATACTGTGGTAAGTCAGCTGTCATCTGTTGATATTAAAATCTCAGATGAAGATAAGTGCATCAGTTTGTTGTGTTCTCTACCAGACTCGTGGGACAGTCTGGTCATTGCAATAGGTAGCAATACAACTACCTTGAACTTTGATGACATTGTCTCAGCTTTGCTGTCGGAGGAAATGAGATGGAGAAGTATGGAGGGACATAATGTAGATGCCTTATCTGTATGAGGAAGGTCCCAGAACAGAAACAAGAATAAGGTTTCGAGTGGGAGATCCAAATCTAGAGGGAGATCTAAATCTCTTGGAAAGTTTGTAAAGGTGTGCTGGAAATGCGAAAAGGAAGGGCACTACAAAAAGGACTGCAGATCTAAAGCTCCTGAGAAAGGAAAGGGATCTGAGGATGCTTCTTCTTCAGAGGCTAAAACGACCTCGGATGAAGGTGGGGATGTGTATTTGGCTTCTTCTTCAAATACACATGTAGATCATGAGTCATGGTTGATTGACTCAGGTGCATCCTTTCACTTCACTCCCCATAGGGAGTGGTTCTGCGAGTATGAGAAATATGATGGTGGTGATGTCTTCCTAGGGGATGATAGGAAGGCCAGAATCGTCGGACGTGGAAAAGTCAAGCTGAAGCTGCAAGGTGGAAGGATTAAAACACTTCCTGGTGTTCTGCATATTTTTACATTGGCCAGAAATCTGATTTCTGTAAGCAAGATGGATGATGCAGGTGTAAAAACAGTGTTCGAGAAAGATGCCTGCAAGATGGTTCGGGGAGCACTGGTATTAATGCGGGGAGTTCGGACTGGAACTCTATACAAGCTACAAGGTAGCACAATTATTGATGGGTGTAACAGTTCTGTGGTTCCTGAAAGTGGGACAGAAAGCCTAGCTGTGTCTGGAGAAAAGACCATGCTATGGCATCAAAGGCTTGGACATATTGGAGAGAAGGGCCTTCGGATACTGCATAGAAATGGTATGGTAGAAGGTATGTCTAATTTCTCTCTAGATTTTGATTTCTGCGAACATTTTGTATATGGGAAGTATAATCGGGTGAGTTTTCCTTCTGGTGCTAAGAGGGCGAACAAGATATTAGAACTTGTGCACGGTGATGTGTTTGGACCTGTGTCAGTTCCATCACTGGGAAAGTCTGTGTACTATGTTTCATTCATAGATGACTTCTCAAGGAATACATGGATATATTTCTTGAGGAAGAAATCTGAAGTCTTGACAAATTTAATGAATTTAAGGCTCTGGTGGAAAACCAGATAGAGAAGAAGATAAAGGCGTTGAGGACATATAATGGTGGGGAGTTCTGCAAGAAGGAATTTGAAGAGTTCTGCAATAAGTGTGGTATAGCACGGCAGAAGACTACTCCATACACACCTCAGCAAAATGGAGTTGCAGAAAGAATGAATAGAACACTGATGGAAAAGGCAAGAAGCATGCTCAGTGGTACCGGGTTAGGACAAGAATTCTGGGCAAAGGCAGTGGAGACTGCATGTTACTTAGTTAACAGATCACCTTCATCGGCGTTGGAGGATAAGACCCCACATGAGGTATGGACTGGTAAGAAACCCTCTATTTCACATCTAAGGGTATTTGGATGTGATGCATATGTACATGTTCCAAAGGAGAAAAGGACCAAGTTGGATAATAAATCTGAAAGGTGCATCTTCATTGGGTATAAGGATGGTTTAAAGGGTTACAAGCTTTGGAACCCAGAAACAAGGAAGGTTGTGTACAGTCGAGATGTGGTGTTTAGAGAAGTGAAAGATGTTGTTAAACATGAAGTCCTAACAAGGGAACCTGAGAAGATAGAGTTTGAGCTAAAGGAGGATGAATCAGACTCTACAACAGAAGAAGACTCAGAAGAGGAAGAGCCACAAACTCCAGCGGTGAGAAGGTCAGTTCGAGAAAGAAGGCAACCAGAAAGGTATAGTCCATCTGCTTTCTGTTCAGGTTTTGCCTTAACTATAACTGATGATGAACCCAGAACTGTCAGGGAGGCAGTAGATTCGGAGGATGGAAAACTATGGAAGGAGGCCATGGTTGATGAAATGGCATCCTTGCACAAAAATGATGCATGGGATTTGGTGGAGTTGCCGGCTGGAAGGAAGCCCATTGGGAGCAAATGGGTGTTTAAGAAGAAGATGAATGTATAAGGCAAGGTGGAGAAATACAAAGCTCGGTTGGTAGCGAAAGGTTATTCCCAGGTGCCGGGAATTGATTTTGGTGATATTTTTTCTCCTGTTGCCAAGGTTACTTCTATTAGATTAATTTTATCTGTTGCTGCTGCATTTGATTTTGAGATAGAATAGATGGATTTGAAGACAACTTTTCTTCACAGGGATCTAGAAGAGGAGATCTACATGAAGAAACCTAAAGGCTTTATGGTGAAGGGTAAGAAAGAACTGGTATGCAGGTTGAAGAAGTCTCTGTATGGGTTAAAACAGTCACCAAGGATGTGGTATCAGAAATTTGATACCTCTATACGGGGACTTGGCTTCACCAGAAGCAAGGAGGATCACTGTGTTTATTTTAAATTAATTGGTGACCGTGTTATTTATTTGGTCTTGTATGTGGATGATATGTTGTTGATTGGGAATGACAAAGAAATTATCCAAGATTTGAAGACCCAACTGTTCTCCAAATTCGACATGAAGGATCTTGGTGCTGCAAACTATATTTTGGGCATGGAAATTAAGAGAGATCAGGCAAAGAGGAAGCTCTGGTTAAACCAGAGGAAGTATGTTGAGACTATAGTGCAGAGGTTCAATATGCAGGATAGTAAACCGATGAATGTTCCTATTCTTGTAGGTGTAAAGCTGTCTGCTGAACAGTGTCCCAAGACACAAGAAGAAGAGGAGGATATGTCCCGTGTTCCATATGCAAGTGCAGTGGGTAGTTTGATGTATGCAATGGTCTGTACTAGACCAGACATTGCACATGCAGTGGGAGTATTGAGCAGGTTTATGTCAAACCCAGGGAAGGAGCATTGGACAGTAGTGAAGCGGGTTTTCGGATATTTACGTGGCACTAGTGATTATGGCTTGTGCTACCAGGGAAGACCAGGATTGGAAAGAATGTTGGACATTCGTGGTTTTGTTGATGCAGACTGGGCTGGAGATCTGGACCAAAGAAGATCTACAAGTGGGTATGTGTTTAGCCTATTTGGAGGCGCGGTCAGTTGGATGAGTAAAAGACAGTCTGTAGTGGCTCTTTCAACTACAGAGGCAGAATACATAGCAGCCACTCATGCAAGCAAGGAAGCAGTTTGGTTGCAAAGATTGTGTTCAAGTATGGGGTTGGTACAACAAGCTATAAGGATAGACTGTGATAGCCAAAGTGAAATTTTCTTGGCTAAGAACCATGCTTATCATTCAAAGACAAAGCACATTGATGTTCAATATCACTTTGTTAGAGATATGGTTGAGGCTAAAAGGGTGTTGCTGGTAAAGGTGGACACTTTGAAGAATGTTGCGGATGCATTGACAAAGTCTGTGAGCACTCAGAAGTTCTCTTGGTGTAGAGAAACAATGGGTGTTGAAGAATTGGGCCAATGACTAAGCCCTCCTGTGGCCCCTCGTGGAAAGAAAACAACAAGTGGGAGAATGTTGGGTATGTGTTATATTCTTTCCACGACTAAGCACGGAAGGAGATGGCCCCGTACTAACTGCGCAAAGGGAGTCACGGGGCGGTAGCCACAATCGGGGAGTTGGGCGCGCCTCGCCATCCACAGTCCCGTAATTTTTCGACAATTGTATGATCCATGGTTTTGTGCATGTGGTTTTGCACATGGTTTGAGGTACGATGGTTTATTTGGTATTTTTGTAGTTAGGTCGAGGAACTACGGTTATGTTTCTAATCCGGGGTTTATGGATTGGGGTTTATGTATGCTTCGGCATGTATATATATGTGTTGTAACACTAAAAGGAATATAGTAATGAGAAAAATCAAGCTGGTCGTCTAGATTTGGGATCCAGGGGAAAATCTCTGTGTTTATCTGTTTTATGTTTTATGCTCTCGCTATTGTTTATTTTCTGTTATAAGATTCGTGTGTAGATCATTTCGGTGGGGTTAAAAACCTTCAAAATACTTCCTCCCTTGTGAGGTCTTCTTTCCTCCCTCCATGGAATCTCTATCTTCCACCTCCATGGTGTTTTTTAGTTTTGGAACCATAGGGAAGGGAAAGGGAAGTGGAAAATAGGTTTAGGGAGTGGGGATGGGAGTAGGAAAAATTAGGGAAATAGGGAAGGGGGTTAGGGAACTTAGAGGAGTGATATGGGATCAAAACACTTAGGGAAATGGGATTTATAATTTTATTACAGGTAGGATAATAGAGTTGCCTAGGAATTAGCAGCCTAGGAGCTAAGGTTTTGGGAAATGTAACTTGAGGATAGGAATTTAGTGATGTAGGGATAGGAATAAGGTTTAGTGTGATATAGGGAAGGGAATGTGAGGTCTAGGGAACAAATTTAGAGATGTGGGAGTGAAACCAGGGTTTGCTAGCTTGAAAACTTGCAAATTTGAATGAGAAGTTTAACACCTTAAATTTTGCAATTGGGAAATGCAAGGAGGGCATAAAGAGGTATTGCTTACTTGCTAGGATGTGGAGGAACCCTTTGCTGATGATTTGGTCTGCTTGCATGAATTTTTGGAATATTGGAGTGAAATTTGGTAGGAGCGCAACGCCTTTGGTAGGAGTGCAACGCTGGTCTGCCAGGAGCACAATGCCACCCAAAAAATTGGTTTTTGACACTGCAAAATTGATTTTTGAGACGAGGGAGTAAGAGCTCGATGGTTTGGAGAGAAAATGAGTGCCTTCTCTATCTTTTGATGGGATTTATGCTTGGTGATTTGGATGAATTTTCTTTTGGGACCCACTTCTCTTCTTCACATTCAATTTAAACCTTGGAACCTTTACCTTTCACTTTTTCTTTTGATCTTTGGAGTTTGATCATTTGATAGATTTGAGAACACTTAGACTTTGGAACTTTGAGCTTTCTTGGCATATCGAACTTTGCGTTGGCAGTTATCTTAAAAACATTAAATTATTACATATTGAGAAAACATGAAATTACATAATGGAATAAAAATTACATATTACATTTCAACTTTACACGGTAAAGTGAATTTATTGGCCACCCTTTCACTTGTTGGTCTTTTGTGCAATGGAAATAATGTTTTAATGGACCTTGAAAACCCTAAGACCTAATGGAAGAATGAGCTGAATGATGACCACGATGACTATGGTACTCTTTCAACAACGAATGACCTGACCCCGATGATGTCCATTGACCATGGAGGTGAAAGGAGTAGTAATGATCTAAATACCCTAATCAATGACCACATTTTTGCATGATGACCTAATGGAATGACATAAGTTTCAGAATGGAACCCTAATATGATATGAAAAGAGATTTTTTGATCATTGGTGGCAGGATGAAAATTCTGACACTAACACCTTCAATTATTTTTGTTTGGTAATGTGATTTTTTTGGGCACCATGAATTTTTTCAAGGGTTGAAGTTTGAAACAATAATTCCAATTAACTTGGGGAATTGGAAATCAAAATCCATGGAGACTCTATAAGTTTTGGTGGGGAGTCTCAATGAATTTTGACCCTTTGGATATTCATATCCTTTTAGTTATTTTCTGGATGATTTATGAAATCCCTAGTATTTTATGCTTGATGCTCATATCCTTTGTGGTCTTGGCATGTTTGAACTTTTAATTTAGTAATCGAAATTTTGTTTGGAAAAGAGTGAGTGTTTCGTGGAGGAAATACAACTAGATAACTTTGTGGTATTGTTGTTTGGAATTCTCTCTCTCTCTCTCTCTGTATATATATATATATATATGTAACCAAAAAATATGTAACAGAAAATATGGAGTTAATGTTATCAAATATAAGGTCCTCGTGGCTACACATAATCCCTATAATATATATATATATATATATATATATATAGACACACACACACACACACATAAATTGCATGGGAATGAGGAAAGTCACGACAAGGGATATGTTGTTTTAATGGAAATGAAAGAAGAGGCATATTCAAGCTTTAGAATCATATTGCAATATGCTATGTCAATTGTTCACCAACTAGAATAGCACGTTATTTTGCTACTTCGAATTCATATTGTCAATGGGTTTGTCTATAGGGGATCTTAAAGAAGAAGAAACAATTCATCGAATTTAGGGAGATATGGATATACAAGATTCACATCCTTCTTGTGTTGGCTAGGATAAGTTTACAACAATTACATCTTTGGTTAATCATAGAGTTCTTTTTACGTTTTGCAAAGCAGTTCTCATTTTGGGATTTGATATCACAATTTATACTATTAGAAGTTTTAGTAAACCCTTCCAAAAGATAAATTTGTTTTTAGTGTAACAAGCATTAACTCTCATGCTCAATCAAATACTTATAGACCATGTGACATTTGTTTTGCATTATTATGTTGACTAATGCAACTGTAACATCCTTTTGATACAAAATATATATATTCTCATTAAAAAAGCATTTAATTTTGATTGGATATTCTACCTCACACTATCTTAGATCCATCTTAATACATGTTTATTATGTGTTGAAAGGGATCAAATTCCGAGTAGTTCAAACCTTTCCTTGACTTTCTTTAATAAAAAAAAAAGTCACATCAAGGGACTTGATCTCCCTTGAAAAATTTGGAGTTTATATGGATTTACATTGTTTATTACTATATACATTTTTTTTCGAGGAAAGAAATCAACCTCCCATTTAGACTAAGGGCTAGAGTAAGGTTGTTGGTACCGACCCAACCAACACGTATACTCACTAAAGAGTTCACAAGGCTCAAAGCCAATACAAAAATATTCATAGGCATGAAGGCGTTACAATAATATTTATCAAGGCATTGCAACTCATCATGTCATTGGCACGAATTTGAACTTGAGTAGGGAAGATAACAACCATTCTAGCTAACCACCTCAGCTAATCTTGATTGACAAATTCATTACTATATACATGTATATATAGTTGATATTGAAATATTTTATTTATGTGGACATTCAAATATCAAAAAAAAATTGTAAGCTAATGTGTGTTGCCTTTCATTACCACAAAAAATGGAAATATCACATAATTCAACCCATTTCTTCCACCAAGACTGCTCACCTATTAATGATCTATTAACCAAGTAACAAGTCCAAATCTGTAATAGTGACAACGTTTGCAACCTAACAAGAGAGTTTAAAACATCAAACTAAAACAAATGAGTAGAGAAAATCAATCAACCAAGAGTTTGAAAAGTTAAATGGAGTTGGGTCTCTTGAACTAGATCCTAGAGGGGTTGATGATGTAGCAATACATGGAACATGACACTCGATTTGGGCTAGTTGATTGTCTATATGTTCCATGTGAAACCTCATATTACATTGCTCCCTCTTAACATCTATTGAGTTAGCAAAAATATGATCCTAGTCCACTTGTCGCTCCATAAAGATTATACCCATCAAAGTATTCATTATCCAATAAAGGAAAAGGGCCTACAAATATTGCTTCCTATGACCCTTGGTATGACTAGGGTCCAAAACCAAATTCCCAAATTCCCTACGGAGCTTGAGTACGACATAGCATGGAAATATTTGGTAGTTAAATTCTCAAGTTTTGTAGTTCACTTTTGAGATCTATAAGGGTAGTATATTGAAAGGTTTATGCTACCTCTTGGGCTTGTGAGTGGTCTTGGTTACGCCTCTGAGGGCCATGACCACCTCCACCACCTCTATGACTCTGCATCTTCTGATAGTGCATTTCAACTAACTTGCGAACCTTGACTCAACTCTCAACAAAACACAAAAATTAGGTGGACGAGTTATGTTGAGGAAGCCTATGCATTTCTCTAAAAATATAGGCCCAAATACATACACAGTCTTCCAACTCCTCGTGTGACAAAGATCAATAACTCCATAGAAAAAAAGCTGCAAACCACAATTTTTTACAACTTGATGTTATCCCACCTTCCCAACATATGTTACATACTGACTAGTAATTGCAAAGCCAATGGTAAGGCCCCGGGAATTAAAATCCCTTCCACAAATAAATCTTGAGACTGACAGCGAGGAAAAATTGGCTTTACGGGAGTTCGAGAAGAGATTTTAATCTTGAACAAAAGGCCCCCCTCCCTCCCCGACTCTGTCGACAAAATACAAAGACCTTTCCCCAATTATAGGGAAAACATCTAAGGAAGACCAGACACTTCTACAATACTGTAGACCCAAGTGACAAGCCAATTAAACGTATCTTCATTAGAAACATGCATCCATTTTTCAAACCAAACATTAAACCACATAATAATAACATAAAGAAGAGAACTAAGTAGGATATTAGTTACCCTGAGTTGGAGAAACTCCAACTTTTGCATGTAGAGGTTTTCAACTGGCCTTCTAGAAACCGACTTGGAGAAGAGATTCAACTCCAACACTACTACATATGTTCTCTGCTTCGAACTTTTACTCCTCAAGATCAACTGGTGTGGAAGTACCTTATCCAAGAGCAATTAATAATCCCCTTCGGCTCTCACTTGTCATCAATGGCGAGGGATACCAATTTTGCATTAATACAAAACCCAACATTGTGTAGTTGAGCCCATAAAACATTATTCCTATTGATATGATGCCAATTAAGGTGTCACATGCAAAGGCATGTGTGGGGATGGCCATGCCACCCCCTAAATTTAATGACCATAATTTTCATCATATGCGGGGTGGTTAGCACGAAGGCCCATACTCCCACTTGCCTCAAGTCGAACCCCATGGAGGGAAATATTTTATTTTACCCAGGCTGAAATTTTTTTTTCCTATTAATATTTTTTAAACACTACATGTCAATTCCATATTAAGAATTGAGGGATTTACACATCTACCTCATACTCATACTGGGAAGTAGAAAGCACCTATTGACATAATGATATTTTTTTATTCTTGCAATTACTTCAACTCTCTATATCTTTAAGTTGATATAAATTATGTTGGACACTAATTATTATTATTTTTTTATTTATTTAAAATGCCACTTGTCAACTCCATGTCGAGAATGTTAGGAATTACACATCTCTCTCATACTAGGTTGTAAAATGTGGTTTCTAGTGCAACTGTGTGTGTGTGTGTGTGTGTTTATAAAAAAAACTTATGGTACAACCAATACAAATTGTATGTGTGTATTATTTTTTGCAAGCTAGGCCGAGGCAATGCCAACACCAATGTTGGATGGAAGAATAATTTTCCTGATTGCAAGACATTGTTAATAAGATCAGTTAAGTATCGACACTTCTTGGGACAAATTTTGTCTCCCACCCTCAACCCCTCCCCATTAGATTTGACCCACACAAACCAAGTTCTCTACACCTCATGGGTAAATGAAAATGTGAATGCTTATAATCATTTATATTACAATTTATTTTTTCAATTACATATCAAAGAATTTATTATATATATATGTATATAAAACATCCATTTGTAATTATAATTTTTTGGAAAAAAAAAGGTTCAACATTACTATTAACTATTGATTTCCACATGGACTGTGGAGTTCCAAACTATTAGTTATAGGGATGAAAATTAAAGGCCTAGCTTACAAATAAATAAATAAACATCTTTATTATAGATATAGGTTTACATTTCACTTTGCAAAATTTTAGGACCAAACTTTTCCAAATATATGTAAAAAGGGAGAAACAAGGATAAACTAATAAAGATCCTCTATTCTAGGTTTATTGAGCATTGAGATGTATCAATTATTTAAGAAGGAAAAATCTATTTTTTTTTTACCATTTAAGAATGATCCAAGTAAAAATAACTAGAGGAAGTATAAAAGAGATGTTGCAATGTCATGTAAATATTAACTATTTTCAGACTCTCGGTCTTGATAACCTATGGTATTCTTCTCTAATGTAGGCTATTTAAAGGCATAATGTTAAAATAAACATAAACATAAAATACAAATAAAACAATTTAAAAGATAAGAGGCGTTATGTAGCCTAGTATGGAAGAAATATTGTAAATTAAAATTAATAATTAAGATTAATTATTTAAAATAAAATTTGTGTCAATTTTCAGTTAGTGATTTTAGGCTTAGGTTTTGACATCCCATGGTTTTGCATATATATATATATATATATATATATATATATATATATATATATATATATATATATATATATATATATATATATATATATATATATATATATATATATATATATATATATATATATATATATATATATATATATATATATATATATATATATATTTCTTTCCTATGTGGTTCACGAACCCTAGAACATGGTGACCACTACGTCCACATAATATTTCTACCAAGTAGATCCTTCCGAAGGGATCACTTCTTGTTGGCTCAACCACGAAGCCTAACTCCAAAAGTGTCAAGAGAATTGAACCTGTGACCTCTCAGTAAAGATGCTAGGAATAAAGCTCCTGGTCCGGATGGTTTTATAGCAGAATTTTTAAAAGCTACTTGGAATTTTATGGGACATATATTAAGGAGGTGGTTGAGGAATCCAGGAGGCATGGTAAGGTCTATCCTGCCCTTAATGCTATGTTCCTTACTCTCATACCTAAACAGGAAAATGCAGACAGACCAGTAGGCTTTCATCCAATAGCCCTCTGTAATGTGATTTATAAAATTCTTTCTACTATTATGGTCAATAGGCTTAAACCATTGCTTCCTTCTCTTGTATCTCCGGAGCAAACAGTCTTTGTGACCGGGAGGCAAATTCTTGATGGTATAGTAACAGCTCAAGAAGCAATTCATTCTTTAAAATCAACCAAAACAAAAGGCATGCTGATAAAATTGGATCTCGCTAAAGCATATGACAAAATAAATTGGCCTTTATTTAACAGCCATATTAAGAGCTTATGGTTTTTATCAGAGATGGGTGCAATGGATTTATTCCTTCATTTCAACTCCAAATTTCTCAATCATGCTCAATGGGATTCCCTCTCAACCGTTTAATAGCTCCAGAGGTCTTCGGCAGGGGGACCCTCTGTCTCCGTTTCTTTTTATTATTGCAACAGAAGGCTTAGGTAGATTAATCAAATCTAGATTAGCAAAAGGAAAAATTAAAGGGCTAAAGTTATGGGGACCGCATCTTGCTCTGACACATCAACAGTTCGTTGATAATATCTTGTTATTTTGTCAAGCTTCAGTACGTGAGATCAAAGCTATTTTTCAAATCTAAGATCACTTTATGGCTGCTTCAGGTATGCTGGTAAATAAAGATAAATCAAATGTATATTTTTTTAATGTTAATCATGAATCTAAAGTCTTCTTGGCAAGATTACTGGGATTTAATATTGGTTCCTTTCCTATGAAGTACTTAGGAGTAATTTTAAGTACAACCACTTTAAGAATAGCAGATTGGAGAGAAATTCTCACTAAAATAGAGAAGAAGCTGCAGAATTGGGCTTTTCGAGCGTTAAATGCACTAAGTTGATTGGTTTTACTGAAATCTGTTCTCCAATCTATACCCATTTATCAACTTTCTGGTCGAGTTGTTCCCAAGAGTATTTCATCTCAGTTGGTTAATATGTTTAAGAATTTTCTTTGGCAGGGAGTTCATGCAACCAGGAAATGGGCTCTCATGTCATAGGAGAAATTAATCAAGTCTAAATCAACAGGAGGCCTTGGGCTTCATGATCCATTTATATTAAATCAAGTAATGGGAGCCAAATTATGGTGGTGATGGCTCCAAGGAGGACAAGATTTATGGAAGCAAATTTGGGAAAAGAAATATGACATGCCTCAATCAGTTGTTGGAAAATTAAAAATCAATTCTATTCCAAAAGGGTCTCTTATATGGAATCTTACTGCAGCATATCACTTACTCATCCGACAACACAATTTTGGGAAGTAAAGGAAGGTCGCATAGCACTTTTCTGGGAGGATTCATGGCAGCAGTGAGAAAAATTTTTTTCTCACCTTGATCTTGCTGAACTATTTATATTTACAAATCTCCCACATAATCGATTGATAAGTCATTATTGGGTTCCCCATCAGATAGGTCAATGGCGGAAATGGAAGGTAAGAACAGATTGGCCAGGAGCACCAGACACTATCCAATGGAACAATCTAGAAAAGGAGTTACAAACAAGGAAAATCATAGTTCATACAGGCAGTGATACCTTAAGATGGGGATACCAGACTAATGGCACTTTCAGTATCAAAGAAGCCTATAACATTCAATCTCAGAATAATAATCCCAATGGCTGCTCCATCTAGAAGAAAATTTGGTCTCTGAAACATTGGCCTAAAGTTGAATATTTTTTTTGGCTCCTCAGTCATCGAATTTTTTTGACTTGGGATAATTTACAGAAAAGAGAAATGAATGGGCCATCTTTATGTTATATGTGCAAACAGTCAGATGAAACAATAGAACACCTCCTCAATTCATGCCCAATTGCAGAGGTTATCTGGAGCAGCTTGGCACAAACTTTCAAAAAAATGGACAGAGATCTTAACAGTATAAATGCAACTTTGCTCACCTAGAGCAAAGGAGGTTACAAATGTGTTGTCTTAAATAGGGCTTGGAAATTATCAATATGCTTCTTACTTTGGGGAATTTGGAAGGAACGGAATCACTGCATATTTCGCGGAGAGGGACAAATCATTCCTACTATCTGGGCAAAACTTATTGAAAATATCAGAGAAACAATACTTAAAGAAAAATGGATGGAGGAAGATTGGAAAGCAGAAGGAATTGAAGCTCAAATTCTGAGAAGTCTTAATTTACAACCTCATATGCTATCCCCTACTCTTTGGAAATTTAGGCCTCCAAGACAACTGATAGATGATAAATGGAAGTCTCCACAAGTTGGTTTTCTCAAACTTAATTTTGATGGTGCTTCAAAAGGCAACCCAGGACAAGCTGGAATTGGGGGAATATTTCGTAACTCAAACAGAGTGGCTTGTAGATTTTATGCTATGGATCTGGGACATACCACCAATAATGAAGTGGAGCTGACAACACTAAAGTAAGGTCTCATTATAGCTATAAGGGAGAATTATCAGCGCTTAATTATAGAGGGAGATTCTGCTATGGTTATTGGAGCCTTATTGAAACTTTAGCAAGGAACAAAGTGGGAGAAAATCAGTAAAAGCTGGAGAAAAACAACCTTAATTCAAGAAATTGGTTTACTGGTTAATCAAATTCAATATATGATTTCTTCTCATATTGGTAGGAAAGGTAATCAGGCTGCAGATTACCTTGCTAATTGGGGCTGTAATAATGTTGATCGCCCTTTGGATATTACCCCTTCCAACAGAATATGGGATATTGAACTTCATTCTCTGCAACTAATCCTTGAGCATGATAATCCCCGATCGGGGTGCCTTTCAGTCTAATGGGACAGCTTGTACTTCGCATTTATGCATATACTCTCGGCTTTTATATCCTGTCAGATCTCTCGTTCTGGTAGTATTCTCCCACCTTCGATGGGAATGATGAATTTTTTCACATGTCCTCCATGCATTAACTCTGAAAGGCAGTGTCATTTTGGTTATTGGCGCCGGGTTTTGCTATGTAAAGGTAACCTCCGAACTAATTTTCTTATTCCTCTCCTGTTCTGGTTGCAGTGTTTGGCTGTGGTCGGCTCTGGTCACCGCTCCTTACAGTGCTACAGGATTCTCTGGTATGTTAAGTCTTCTCACCTAAGCTCTCTTACATACGAATTATGCACCCAGCAAATGAAATCTAGTCGCGCGATGGATTTTCTGGTTATTTATCTTCTCAAAGTTATTGACATTGTTCCGAATCTAGCTGTCATTCCTCGTTTTAGAAGCCCTGAAGCATATTTTGTTATTCAACATGATAGAAAGAATGCTTTTCAGAATGGGGGTTCCAGCATATCTACTTATTATGCTTCTCTGTTTTCTCATTGTCTGAATTCGTATGTCTCTAATGCTTCAATCTTCAGCAAAACTGTAAACCTATCTAAGTTGTCTAATTCACGCTCTCAGCCTTCAGAAAATGGTTTAGTCTTAAATTGATGGGGTTTCAATTCTCTCTAGTTCTACTTGATTCCTATTCAGCTGTATATTTTCAATTCCGCCTATAGCCTTTGTTCTACATACTGTCTCTATAGCTCTACTGCTAATCCTCTGTTAGCTCTTCACCTTCTGCATATTCTGGCCTTCACCCAGTTCACTTCTTTACAGAGTCTCTGTCGAACTTGTTTTCATGTCCTATCTGAATCTATGTTTCCAGATTTCATGGCTAGGACAAAATCTGGGCAGAGTGCTGCTAGAACTCCTCCATCTCGTAAACGAGGGCGCAAATCTAATGTGGAAACTATGGAAAATTTAGCTGATACATATGAGTTTACTACCCCTGAGGATATCAAAGTAACAATTGCAGAACGGGAACAAGATTCATAGGAAGCAGAAACTGATATAAGTGAGCAACAGGATAGAATGGATTTTATTCTGGACCCGGGTAATACTAGGGGCAGAGTCTCCTTGTTTCAACAATCTGTTAAAACATACTGGAAATTGAAGTGTGTGTTGGCAAGAGCCATAGAGAGCCTTCAGAAAAAATAAATTCAATCCTACTCATAAGTTTTATTTGAACTCCAATCTCTGAAGCAATAGATGTGTGAAATGGCAAAGGTCCAACATCAGCAAAATGCCCGAATTGGCAATATTGAACAACAGCTCTGTCTTCTACAGGATGCCAAGCCTTCAGGATTTCCTGTCAAGGATCCAACTACTGATATTTGATCTCATGTTTTCATTAGCCTCATGTTTTGCTTTCAATTTTGAATGACTCTTGATACATTATATCTTCTCAGTTTCATATGTAGTTTCTATGGACATAGTTGTGTTAAGTTAGCTGCTACTAAGCGTAAGAGACAATATAGATTCTGGTTAGCTTATAACTTCTTGAGATGGCCAACAAACCTGGTTTCCTTCGAGCAGGTTGAGGCACTCAATTTTGGATGTAAATTTTGATGCAACTTGCCCCTATAGTATAAAATGGCTAAGTACTACGGAATTTACACCAAAAAAAAAAAAAAAAAAAAAAAAAGATGCTAAACTAGCATATATCCATCTTAAATTCAGATCTGTGATGTGTCAAGAGAGATGAATATCTCAATGTACAAACTTTTTTTGGAGTGCAAAACTTAAAAGATTTGATCTCTCTTAACATTTAATAAATCCAAAATTAAAATAAATCTAGGCTAGTATATTTGTTTATGTGTATATTTAATAGACATACATTATGATTATTATATGTTATAAATATTATATTTTTTAAAATAATATATATATATATAACTCTTATCTTGCATCATTCTCTACCAACCAAAATTTGGTGCACACACTAGTAAGGCGGTATGGATTAGGCTCTCTTGTGTTCTCTTTATTGGTAAAGGTTTCATATCGTTTGAAAATTTATGGAAAAATGAATTTGTTTGGATTAATTACAATATATATTAATTTTGAAACAAATGATTACAAATCTAGTGATTGGGCTCTTTTTTTGTTCCCTTTACGAGGTAAAGGTTTTATATTGTTTGAAAATTTATGACAAAATGAATTTGTTTGGATTAATTATAATTACTTCCTAAGGTGTTCTTATTTGAAAACAACTTCCCTCGCTGCCACTGTGTCCATGTTTGAGTCATTGGATCAAATGTTAGACGATTGAAATGTTTTAGGTCATTAGATCCACAAGTAAATATTATTATTATTATTATTATTATTATTATTTAATGTTAGTTTTTTTCTTTTTATTTTTAATAACTTAGATTGAATTTAAGTTTTGGTGACTTTTAAGTTAAAATGTTGTTATTAAAAAAATTGTTAGATTTTAACCTCAATTTAACACTTTGACTATGCCAAATTACACAAAAATAAAAATAAAAGTTAATTAAATAAAAAGATTGACATAATGTAATGAACATTTTAACTAGGTCAAAATAATAATAAAAATAAAATAATAATAAACTATAAAAACAACCCATGGTATTGACCCATGGTATTCATGTGGAATGTAGTTTATTTAGAGAGGGAAATTATATGGTCTAGATCAATCTTAACTCTGGATCTACAAAGAGCCAAGTGGGATCATATGTCTTGATATGCAAACCTCTTTTAAAGTAAAAAGAGAATTGATCCATCAAATAAATAATATAGATCTAAACTAATTATTTAATAAAAATATTTTTAAATGTTTATAACCATTATTCTTTTAAAATTTTACTTAATAAAATGTATCTAAATTTTCATACATCCAAATATACATAGTTTTTCTTGTTCTATATTATTTTGTTACAACTATTTTATTATTCCAAAAATACATGGGTTTTTTTGTTATATATTATTTATGTTACAACTATTTTATTATTCATGAGTATTATTTCTTAATATATATAAAATTAAATTAGTAATGAGAATTTTTAAAATATGCGATTTTTTTAAATTTCCAAATTATTTCATAGGACATGATTTATCTTGAGCAACAATGATGAATGTTCATAATTCTCATTTCTTAAATAACACTAAATTTACCTTTAATTACTTAATTGTAATAGTTTCTAACTACATAACAGTTTGTAACTATATACATACTTTTTCCGATGAATATCAAATTTATTTCGTTCAAAAAAAAAAATATATATATATATATTACATGTTTTTTACTTTATAATCATAAACAATTTTCATATTATATGATGTCAAACTTACTCAACTTTTTATTTTGAAATTTTAAACAAAGCTTTTCACTACATAATTTTATCTTTTATATTTTTTTATTTTTCAATTCCAAACAAAACTTACAAAAGAAAAAACCCATTGAGTCTTTACTGTAGATTCTAGTTTTACAAAATTCACACTATGTAATTAACAATAGAGTAAGTTGAGACAACAGTAAGGGGTTTTTTTGTACAAGTTTTATCGTAACCTTTCCCTCCATCCAATATATACTCTAGAGCCTTCTGAAGAGACAGTATATTCTAGTTTATAACCTGATCCGCAATCAAAGAAAATGGCTAGGGATTTCACAAGCTATTAGTTTATAACTTAATCCACAATAAAATAAAATGGCTGGAGATGTCACAAGTTATCATTCGCACAGTGATTTATTGACGTTCTCAGTTGAAATGGATCCCATTAGATGCATGATGGCCAGAGACACTAAAAAATTCAAAATAGATATCTCTTATGACATCCATATTGTCTACAAACCATCCAAATTTTCCATCTTATACAACAATTTATAACAATAACCGCTCAATTTACTCTCCAATTTTTGAAACCCCCACCCATGCTAGGGAGATCACAGTGTAAAATCAAATGTTCTTGTGGTTTTTTTAAAGGGTTCATAAGCAAAACAAAAAACAAGAAAGTCAATATTGTGGTATAATAACTTCGTTTTGAATCATTGTGACAAAAAATAACATCACATTAGCTCACATAATATATCTAATGCTATAAGAATCTGAGACGATAACAAATTTTGAAACATGATAACTAGGTGACAACCAAAACTAAGTTCTACCAGAACTGAGTTGTAGCCACAAATTTAAACTATGAAGCACAAGGTAGTTGTTGCATATAGGAACATTTAGATATGATAAGAAAAATGTGATACTCTATTGTAATTTTCTCTTAAAAATGTGATGGAAAATGTTCCCTAAATGTTGACAATTTCATGGTTAATGTAGTATAAGGTACATGCAAATTTTGTAGAAATTATATGCACTAAGCATGCATGTGTCCAAGATCCACCTGATCTCACACTATTTAACTTTATGCAAGAAACTGAATCTATTCCACTTGTTAATCTTTTGTGGAAAAATGAATTGCACACGCATGTGAAGCATAAACAAAAATATTCAATCGCACATAACACAATTTTTAACCGGGAAAGCCTGAAGCTAAAAACCCCAACTATATATTATGTAACATGGAGATCATATGACAATCTCATACAAACATAAAAAGCTTATCACAAACCCTCAGTACAGTACAATCATCATACACTAATCAGGACCAATCTTGCAAATCCATGCACCGATCTCTGCCTCCTGCTAGCCTGCCTCCACTGCGCAATCTCTGCAGAGGAATAGCTCTGAATGAATTCGAATTACTCCATCCTTGACTACACAATCCTCATTGGCATCTCCACTGAGTTTGTGATGCAATCAATGCATCACTATAGTCACAACAGATAGTCTATCTTGCCCATTCACCTATCTCTCCATTGGTCTCCACTGAAATTGCCATGCACTGTAGTTAACTGGTGTATTGTTCAGTTGATTAATGAGTTATTATTTGTGAATTAATTAACTAATTAATTCACTCCACTCTCACTAGTGTATCAATCAGTTAGACTAGATACAACTAGCTCAACTGAGCCTAACTGAGTTCAACTAAATACAACTCCATAACTACTTCTTCCAACTGTGTCATAACTCTGCCACTTGAGTTCTAAGTGAGTCCTTCATGCATTAGCTCCAGTAAACCCTTAGGAATAGCGTAATTCCTTCTGTCAGCTGATGTGCCACATCTGTACATTGAACTGAAGTGCTCCAAGAGAATAAGTTGTTGTTTAGAGTCTGATTATTATTAAGAGCTAATAATAATTGACATGCATCTATTTTTATATTGACGATCTATAAATAGACTTCGCCCAATATTCTAAAAACATAATTTCATCTTTTTTTCCAACTTGATCAACCATCCACAAATAGCATCCTGCAACTTCTGAAATATGATCATCATGTCTAAAAATAGACATAGTCTAAAAATAGACTTGTGCCAAAAATAGCCTATGGCCCTACTTAGTGAAGGCGACTCTTTTCACTAAGCTCATCATCTTGTTGAATCTCGACACTCCCTCTCAAGAAGATAAGAATTATCCTTCACCCCGATCCTGCCTCTATGGTATTCGAATTTGCTCCTGGTGAGCGCCTTCGTAAGAATATCTGCATCCCGATCCTCCGTAGGAATGTACTGAAGAAACATGATCTTCCACTGCACACGATATCTGATATGATGATACCAGATATCAATATGTATAGATCTATCATGAAACACACGATTAACCGAGAGTTTAATGAAACTATGATTATCACAATGAATCACCGTGGGATCTAAATGTGAACCGAATAAACCAACCAAGATCTTCCTCATCTAGATAGCCTCACATGCAGCTAAAATTGCTGCCATGTATTCTGCTTCCGCTGAACTGAGTGCCACGGATCTTTGTTTCCCGTTGTACCAAGAAACTGCCATAGATCTGATACTAAAAATCCCTCCTGATGTGCTCTTTCTGTTTGTTGGGCTTCCTGCCCAATCTACATTTGTGAAGCCATGCAACTTCACCTCATTCGTTTGTCTGTACCATAAACCATACTCAGATGTGCCCCTGAGATATCTCAAGACATGCTTGCCTGCCTTCCAAAAGAGCTTGGTAGGCTTAACCATCGCTTGTGAAAGCTGGTTCACCGCATAGCATATGTCCGGTCTTGTATTAACTAAATACATGAGCGAACCCACCAACTGTTGATAAACAGTGGTATCCACTACCTCTACCAATGTAGCATGCTCTTTCTTCCAATTTCCTGGAAGAGGAGTGTCGATAGGCTTGCAGCCTTGCATGTGAAGCTTCTCCAGTATCTCCCGAGCATACTTGCCTCGAGACACAAATAGTTCACCTTCCCACTGCCATATTTCCAATCCAAGGAAATAATGAAGGAGGCCCAAATCCTTCATCTCAAACTCCTTTGCAAGATCTGCCTTGCATGAGTGTATCAACTGCTCATCACCTGTTAGTATTAAATCATCAACATAAAGTACAATGATTAAAAGCTTACCCTCAACCACAATCTGATACAGGTTTGCATCTGCCTCACTCTTGGTGAAGCCAAGTCCAGTGAAATAGCTGTCGATTTGAGTGTACCAAGCACGGGGTGCTTGTTTCAACCCATACAACGCTCTTTTGAGCCTGCATACATGTGACTCGTTGCTGAAGATCTCAAATCCTTTAGGCTGCTCAATGTACACCTCTTCCTCAATGATACCATTAAGGAACACATTCTTCACATCCATCCGATGAATGTGCCAACCCATTTGCACTGAGAGAGCAAGGATGGTCCGTATGGAAGAATACCGTGCGATAGGTGCAAAGGTTTCTTCATAGTCAATCCCCTCAATCTGTGAGAAGCCTCGGGCAACAAATCTTGCCTTATACTTCTCGACGCTCCCATCAACAGCTTGCTTTACCTTGTAGATCCATCTTGATCCTACAACTAATTTTCCAACCAGCCTTGGAACAATCTCCCAAGCACTGTTTCTGACAATGGAGTCATACTCCTCCACCATGGCATCTACCTATGTGGGCTCCTGCGCTGCTTCTTCAAAAGAACTTGGCTCTGTCACAATACACTTGCTCATAAGAGCCATGTATTCAGTATATCGGTCAGGTAACTATCTCTGTTTGCGTTGTGATGTAGGGACTCCTACATTCTGTGCCGCATCAAGCTTTAGTCTCTCAGCTTTTGTGGTATGCTTTCTGCCTTGTTTGATGTTTGGTTCTGCATGAGTGGACTCCTCCACTCCATGAATCTCCTCCCGTGGCTGATCCACATCCAGAGGCTCATCTTTGGGAACAAGAAGTTCCTCTTCCGCATGCAAGTGTAGCTCCCTCTCAAGCGACAACTTCATGGCTTTCACCTCATTGAATTTTATATCCCGTCGCACAACAGTCATCCGACTGTCTGGCAAATACACACGATAGTTATGGGGTGTTTTTGTGTACCCCATAAATATCCCAACTTCTGCAGTTGGCTCCAGCTTCTTCCTGGCATCCTTCGTCACATGAATTTAAATAGGTGAGCCAAAAATCTTCAAATGAGAAATATTAGGCTTTATACCAGAAAATGCTTCTTCAGGTGTACTCATGCCAAGTACTCTATGAGGACAACAGTTTTGCACATAAACCGCAATGTTGCATGCTTCCGCCCACAAATGCATCGGTAGGCCCTGGTCATGCAGCATTGCTCGTGCAACACCCATGATTGTTCGGTTCTTTCTCTCCATGACCCCATTCTGCTGTGGGTTATGAGGCGCTATGAGTTCTCTTCGAATTCCTTCTTTGCTACAGAAGTATTTGAATTCGCCAGAGATGTATTCACCACCATTATCGCTCCTTAGAGCTTTCACTTGCTTCCCCGACTCCTTCTCCACCAATGCCTTGAACTCACAGAACTTTGAGAACATTCCACTCTTCTTTTGCATGAAGAAGATCCAACATCTATGAGAAAATTCATCAACAAATATCACATAATACCTGTGTTTTACTAAAGCAACCGAGAATGGTCCACACACGTCTGTGTGAATTCTCTCCAGGATAACCGAAGCACGGTTCTCCTTCTCATGAAAGGTGGTCTTCACAAACTTACCCATTTTACATCCTTTGCACTAATCTGACTGCACAAGAGTACCTTTGGGAAATCCAGTAGAAATTTGCTGCAAAATCTTCAAAGCGCCATGGTGAAGATGGCCCAATCTCCTGTGCCATAATCTGCCCTCATCCCGGCTCACCACTTCTTCTGCTTTTCCCACCATTGCAGCGTAGCCATCTACCTCCAGCTTGTACAATTTCTTAATTCGAACCCCCATATTCTTGGTTTGACCCATTGTTTTATGTCGAAGAAAGGCTTTTCCCTCACTGAAAACAACATCATAACCTTTGTCTTCCAACATTGTGATTAAGACCAAGTTCTTCTTCAGACCTGGAACATGCATGACATTCTTCAACAATAACGGATTACCAGACTCCCTCTCAAAGGTAATGTTCCCAATACCAATCGCACTGTACCGACCATCGTCACCCATCTCTATATACATCTGGAGGTCCTTCTCCTCCAAGTCACTAAACAACTCTTTATCTCCCGTCATATGGAAAGACGCACCACTGTCAAGATACCACATCGATCCCATGCAGCTTGAAAACAAGCATGATATCAAGGAAAAATCCAGCTCAAATTGCGAGGCTAAGGCCTCTCAAGTTGTAGATCCAGCAGCCTGCTTATTCTTCTTCTTCTGTGGACAATTAGTGGTGAAATGTCCATGCTCGTGACAGTGAAAACACTTCACTTTGGACAAATCCTGCTTCTTGCCTTTAGCACCGGATTTTGAAGCATTTTTCTTCCCCTTCCCTTTCCTTGATTTGGCAGCCAAAGCGCAATTTTCTTCATCTACATTCTTCGATGAAGATCCATCCCTGGTACCCCGCCTTATCTCCTCCTGCACAAGATCCGACCAAAGTTTCTCCCATCCCGACAGTTTCTCCCGTCCATTGACAGAGTCTTCGTAGCTATGCCAACTCTTCAGAAGCCCAAGGAGAGCCAAGCTCACCAAGTCTTCTTCATCAACAGTAACCCCCACACTTCCCAGTTCATCCTTGTAGTGGACAAACTTCGTGAGGTATTTTGGAATATTGTCGCCTTTCTCCATTTTTAATTTTCTGAGCTTGTCTTTAAGCGCCAACTTCCTTTGGCCACTTCTGCTTTGGAACAAGTCTGTCAAAGCCTTCCACATTAAGAATGGAGTGGCTTTCCCATAAAGGCTGGACACAATATGGTCCTTCACACCTTCCAACAGAATCCTCCTCGTATTTGCAGTCTTCTTTTGCCATGCATCAAGTAATGCAGCATCGCTAGATCTCGGCTTAGGAACATCGCTATCGATGAACTCCTTCAGCCCATTATCTCCAGCACCGCCTCCATCCTGTCCTTCCAGGCTATGTAATTCGAGCTCCCATCAAGGGCATACTCCAATCTCAACCCGTTGAAAGACATTTCAATGTATACTCGATTTCTGCACCAAGAATCTTCTGTAGCAAATTCGAAGTGTCCACCAACAAAAACTCACTTCACAATTGCAATCTTCAATAAAAAATGCTCTGATACAATGTAGAAATTATATGCACTAAGCATGCATATGTCCAAGATCCACCTGATCTCACACTATTTAACTTTATGCAAGATACTGAATCTATTCTACTTGTTAATCTTTTGCGAAAAATTAATTGCACACACATGTGAAGCATAAACAAAAATATTCAATCGCACATAACACAGTTTTTAACTGAGAAAGCCTGAAGCTGAAAGCCCCAACTATATATTATGTAACATGGAGATCATATGACAAACTCATACAAACATACAAAGCTTATCACAAGTCCTCAGTACAGTACAATCGTCATACACTAATCAGGACCAATCTTGCAAATCCATGCACCGATCTCTGCCTCCTGCTAGCCTGCCTCCACTGCGCAATCTTTGTTGAAGAATAGCTCTGCATGAATTCGAATTACTCCATCCTTGACTACGCAATCCTCATTGGCATCTCCATTGAGTGTGTGATGTAATCAATGCATCACTATAGTCACAACAGATAGTCTATCTTGCCCTTTCACCTATCTCTCCATTGGTCTCCACTGAAACTGCCATGCACTGTAGTTAACTAGTGTATTGTTCAGTTGATTAATGAGTTATTATTTGTGAATTAATTAACTAATTAATTCACTCCACTCTCACTAGTGGATCAATCAGTTAGACTAGATACAACTAGCTCAACTGAGTCTAACTGAGTTAAACTAAATACAACTCCATAACTACTTCTTCCAACTGTGTCATAACTCTACCACTTGAGTTCTAATTGAGTCCTTCATGCATTAGCTCCAATAAACCCTTAGGAATAGCGCAATTCCTTCTGTCAGCTGATGTGCCACATCTGTGCACTAAACTGAAGTGCTCCAAGAGAATAAGTTGTTGTTTAGAGTCTAATTATTGATAAGAGTTATTAATAATCGACATGCATCTATTTTTAGATTGACGATCTATAAATAGACTTCGCCCAATATTCTAAATATATAATTTCATCTATTTTTCCAACTTGATCAACCATCCACAAATAGCATCCTGCAACTTCTGAAATATGATCATCATGTCTAAAAATAGACTTGCGCCAAAAATAGCCTGCGGGCCCACTTAGTGAAGGCGACCCTTTTCACTAAGCTCATCATTTTGTTGAATCTCAACAAATTTACAGTTTTGTATACAAGAACAAGGAAGCTATGCCCAATATTCAACACCATAGAGCAAGACATGTTCACCAATTCAAGAGTTGCTTCCAAATCTCTCTCAGTGTTAGAGTTTTTTTCTCAATAAACTTGTTTTTACTACTCTTGAACTGATGAAATCCATTGTTGTTGCATATAGGCGAATTTAGATCTGATAAGAAAAGTGTGATACAATGTTATAATTTTCTCTACAAATGTGTTGGAGTTGTTTTCTCAATAAACTTGTTTTTACTGCTCTTAAGTGATGAAATCCATCGTTGTTGCATATAGGAGCATTTATCTTTGATAAGAAAAGTGTGATATTGTGTTATAATTTTCTCTACAAATATGTTGGAGTTCTTTTCTCAATAAAATTGTTTTTACCGCTCTTAAGTGATAAAATTCATCGTTGTTGCATATAGGAGCATTTAGCTCTGATAAGAAAAGTCCGATACTCTGTTATAATTTTCCCTACAAATGTGATGGAAACTGCACCACGAATGTTGGCAATTTCATGGTTAATGTAATTTAAGATAAATAAAAATTCATTTCTTCTACACAAGATCAAGAAAGCTATGTCGAGTAGCCAACACCACAAAACAAGACATGTTCGCCAAATCTATAAATGCTACCAAATCTCTCTCGGTGTTGGAGCTATTTTCTCAATCGCCTTATTTTTACTACTCTTGAAGTGATGAAAGCCACCTCTCCATTCATTTTTTACTGTCTGCACAAAGAACAAAGAAAACAAACTTCATATCACAGATACTGAAAAAACAAGAACATGGCAGACACTAGGGATATCAATGGTAAAGAACAATGTGATATTTTGAATATTTTCAAAGATCATGAAGGAAATAATACCTAGGTGACTCAATAGGAATTGATCGAGATTAAATATGGAGGAAATGCACCAAAACAACCTTTGATTTTGAAGGTAGAAAATCTCGATCTATTTATTTATTCATGAGGTATTCATGTTGGCATGATCAAACAAGGTATTTAACGTAACTTCAACATAGGCCTCATGATTTGTAAGGCTCAAGGAAGTAGTATTGCATTAAGATTTCACTACTTGCTTGCATGGAAGACATTTTATTTTGATTCCTCCACGATGCTCCTTCTCTGCAACATCTTATTTCTTCTAGGCTACTCTTTCTCTTTCCTATGCTATTTCCTTACGACGTTTCTTTTGCAACATGTGGTGCAATTGCTAGTATATATTAATTTTAAAACAAATGATTGCAAATATAGTCACTCTAGGCCTTAAGCAAAGGTTTTTGATGGTGTTGAATCTATTTCCATCATATTAAAAAAAAAAAAAAAAAAACTATTCAAACACTCCAACATTCTCATTTTTTGATCCATCGTTGTTGCATATGGGCGAATTTAGATCTCATAAGAAAAGTGTGATACTATGTTATAATTTTGTCTACAAATGTGTTGGAGTTGTTTTCTCAATAAACTTATTTTTATTGCTCTCGAGTGATGAAATCCATCGTTGTTGCATATAGGAGCATTTATCTCTGATAAGAAAAGTGTGATATTGTGTTATAATTTTCTCTACAAATGTGTTGGAGTTGTTTTATCAATAAACTTGTTTTTACCGCTCTTAAGTGATGAAATTCATCGTTGTTGCATATAGGAGCGTTTAGCTCTGATAAGAAAATTCTGATACTCTGTTATAATTTTCTCTACAAATGTGATGGAAAGTGTGCCATGAATGTTGGCAATTTCATGGCTAATGTAATTTAAGATAAATAAAAATTCATTTCTTCTACACAAGATCAAGAAGGCTATGTCGAGTAGCCAACACCACAGAACAAGACATGTTCGCCAACTCCATAAATGCTACCAAATCTCTCTCGGTGTTGGAGCTATTTTTTCAATTGCCTAATTTTTACTACTCTTGAAGTGATGAACGCCACCTCTCCATTTATTTTTTACTGTCTGCACAAAGAACAAAGAAAACAAACTTCATATCATAGATACTGAAAAAACAAGAACATGGCGACACTAGGGACATCAGTGGTAAAGAACAATGTGATATTTTGAATATTTTCAAAGATCATGAAGGAAATAATACCTAGGTGACTCAATAGGAATTGATCGAGATTAAATATGGAGGAAATGCACCAAAATAACCTTTGATTTTGAAGGGAGAAAATCTCGATCTATTTCTTTATTCATGAGGTATTCATGTTGGCATGATCAAACAAGGTATTTAACGTAACTTCAACACAGGCCTCATGATTTGTAAGGCTCAAGGAAGCAGTACTGCATTAAGATTTCACTACCTGCTTCCATGGAAGAAATTTTATTTTGATTCCTCCACGATGGCTCCTTCTTTGCAACATCTTATTTCTTCTAGGCTACTCTTTCCTATGCTATTTCCTTACGGCGTTTCTTTTGCAACATGTGGTGCAATTGCTAGTATATAAAATTTTTAAAACAAATGATTACAAATATAGTCACTCTAGGCCTTAAGCAAAGATTTTTGATGGTGTTGAATCTATTTCCATTATAAAAAAACTATTCAAACACTCCAACATTTTCATTTTTTGATTTTTTTTAATCAAATTCCAACGAATTTTCTACCATCCAAACAAATTTGTAACATCAATAAACAAAACAATTAAAAATATAATTCTATTATTATTAACTAATTATATATATGATTATGATTATTAATCATAATGGAGTCCTCGATTACAGAGGGAAACCCAACTTTATATTTTGTAATCAAAACTCCTCGCAACAAGACATCCTCCCATGCTAATGACACTTCATGTAATCATGATATGGCTACTTATGCAATTCACCACTGTAATTAATGGATTACTTGATGTTTAATGTGGAGTCGAAACAATGGATTACTTTGTTTAATGTAGGGTCGAAATGTGGGTTGCATTTCGGAGGCAAATTCAAGCTTTAGACACTGCCGTGGGTCAACGACTAAAATATAATTTCTCATGTCTGTTAGTTTGAATTTCATAATGTCGATGGATTCATTTCTAACGAATCTCAAAGAAGAAAAAGTAGTTCATCAAATTTAACATGGATATTTATACATAGCAATCACGTTTTTTTATATGAGGTTTACATCAACCACGTTTTTCATTAATCACAATTTAAATTGATAGTAAAGTATGAATATCTTTTAGTTGAATTATTGTGTAAAAAATATTTATTTTTTCAAATAAAGAGATGTCATAAATCAATTTAGTGTCTAACTTAATTGTGATTCTAAATTACTATTATTATTTTAGATAAATGATTTTTGGATTAATCACATCATTAAAATAAATGATGTGATTAATCTGAAAGTCATTTATCAATTATAAACCACAAAATTTTTAGATCTATAATTATTATTAGTATTATTATAATTCTATTATTATTATAATAAGCATAAGTTTTAACTAATCCTTTCTAATGGATAATTTTGCCTTTTTAATCTAACAAACCTTAACTATTATGCTCAACAATACACTTATAAATAGTATGACATATTTTTTTGTATTATTATGTAGGTCAGAGTAGTGGTAGAGTTTTTTAATATAAAATATATTTGTTATTGTTTAAAAAATGTTTAATATATGTTATAACTTATTTATGTTATGTGTTGAATACGAAAAGAATTACATAAGGTCTTCATACTTAACAACGTATTAAATGTTTTAATTGTAATTTAATTTTTATATATATACTATAATATTTTATTTTAACATTGAAATATTTTATGTGACTAATTGAAATATGTATACATTTTTTCTAGAACGTTATATATCAACTCAAGCATTAAAATATATATATATATATATATATATATATATATATATATATATATATATATATATATATATAATTTTCAATTATTTTATTTTATTTATTTTTCAAAGTTGATATATATAATTTTGTTTAAGATGCGTACTAATTTTTTTTTTTTTTAAATGTATAGTGTCCAGTCTTCTACATTTCTGTTATTTTTTTAGCATGGAAAGTTCATGGAAGAAATTACACATCTCCATTTTTAGTAGGGAAAGTTTATGGAAGGAATTACACATCTTAGTCCGTTATATTAGATAGAGAGTGGGTGTCCTGAAAAGTTCACAAAAAGAGTAAAGAGTTACACATCTTCGTTATATCGGACAGTGAGAGGTTACACATCTCCATTATATTAGATCATATAAAGTGTCTTTCAACCTAACAAATGAAAAAGTATACAACAATTAAACATTTATATTACATTTATTTCAATTACATGTCAAAGATAATGTTTAAGACATCTGTCTAGAGCTAAACATGGAGTTTTTTGATATTGTTATATTGGATAGTGGGAGGTTACAAGCTACACATCTCCAGTATATTAGATTGTAGAAAGTGTCTTTCAACATAACAAATGAAAATGTAAACAACGATTAAACATTTATTTCAATTACATGTCAAAGGCACTGTTTTCTCTTCTAACTGGAAAAACTGTAAAATAACGAACTTCAACATAACTATCAACTATCTATTTCCACTTTGGCCTAGAGCCAGACCTGAAGCTCTTTGATATTGTCGTTAGTTGTTGTTGTTAGTTGTTGCTGATCACCGATCTCTCTTCCATTTCCTTATCCAGATTTGTGTTCATTCCAGATATATTTACACATAATAAAAAAAAGAGGTAACATATTTGTGGGTATCTATATTTGATCAATACATTATTATATCATGGGTTATAAATATTATGTTTTTGAAAATGGATAATATCTTTGTAAATAAATTTCATTATTCTTTTAATTAAAAATTTTAAAATATAAATATTTGCACTATAGAATCTAAACATTTTAAAATAGTTTTTGAATGTTTTGATTATAGTTTGTAGTTTTTCAGGGTATGTTTTTGTTTTTGAATTTTCTCAAATCAGAATTTTTTTTTGGAATCACAAGTTTGAGTTGTGAATTCTCCACAATTTAAGTGGCCTAGAGAGTTTTAAGGGGGCTTAATCAATATATACAATCAATAACACATTTTAAATAACATAATATCAAGATTTAACGAAAAACTATACATTCCAAAATATATTGCAAGTTTTGGGGTGTTTAATATTTTGTATTTTGTTATTTTAAATGCTTTTTTCACTTGTCTAACTATTATACATTTTGGAATGTTTGGCCCTATGATGAAACAATTTTTGATCAAATTGTGATATTTTGTTATTCAAAATGAGTTTTTGACTATATACATGGATTAAAGGTCCTATAATTTCCTTGAGCACTTAGATCATGGAGAATTCACAATTCAAACTTGTGATTCCAACACATCTTTTCAAATTTAACCAAAAATATACCTTGGAAAAATATAACAAATACACAACAATCATATAAAAATATAAAATAAAAATACATATTTATATTCATTTAAAAGTAACCTAATCATTCTATCCTCATCATTTAAAACTAACTCTAATCTTTCTCATCCTCGCATCATTTTGGCTACTAGCAATGAAAACCCTAATAATCCCTTCATATTAAGGAAGCAAAAACCCATGTGGGTTTGGGGCACACCATGGAGAGGAGGCACACGGATCCTCTTCCCTTCCATTAGGTGAGGGTTTCATGCCGTCGAAGTTCTCTACCAAAACACTTCTTTTTACATTAATTATAACATTAAAATTATATTTGAATTATAATTACACCGTAGCGATGGATTGATGAGGACGAAAAACTTTGCAGGGGTCTCTCTCTCACCACTGCCCCTCGAATCGAGACATCCTTACATCTTTCCATCTGATGTCATCATCTCACGCCTACTTCCGCAACTCGGCATTGTGATTACCGAAGTGTGATCCCGAGTCCAAACGTGGGGCCGCATTTTATGCGTATTTGGGCGCGGAAATAAAGCTTCCTTCTTCATTATTCCCGCCAGTTTGAAATGCGAGCGGGATGGGACTATTCATGGCCAAACCAGGAAGCAAATGCCTTGCAGAGTCGCAGACGAAGGGCAAACGTACAAAATAGATTCGACCAGCAAATATTCAAAAGCAAAGGCGATCGGTATCCAGGTTTGCAGTTTTTTACTGTTTCAAGTTTGAAATTTCACAAGACATCGAAGTTTGGCAATAGAAAATGAAAAATACAATGCGATTTGTGTGATGCTGAGAAATTCTGTTTGTTCAGAGATTTTCACTGCTCCGGAATTCTTAAATTTTGTTTCCAATAATCTTTTACTTTTTAACCGAAGAGGCATGTTTGTGCCGTTTCTCTTGTTCTGTTAAAGCCAGAGTATTACCCAAATATTCTAAAGCAACGGTGATCAACATCCGCGTTTGCAGTCTTTTCTTATTCTAGGCTTCAAATTTCACAATATATCGAAGTTTAGGTATGGAAAATGAAAATACAATGCCGTCATTGTGATATGTTAGTCTTTAGTTCAAATGCTGAGATATTATTTTTTTAAAAATCCTGTGTCTAAACTTGCAGATTTAATTTTTGTACAGGCATTTTTCTCGCTTTGGAATTCCTTAGGTTTTGTTGCCACGAAACTTTTTGATTTTAACAAAGAAACGTGAACGCCAGGTTTTTCGCATGTTCGGTTCAATCTAGAGGTATGTCTTTATATTATTTTTTTTGATAATGAATTTCGACTCGCAATACACATTTTGCGCGGTTATTACGAGCACTGTAAATTTGTGCGTTTAAAATGGACGAATTTCGAGTAACGGCGGTGTTAAATTTAGAGAAACAGTTTTGCCTCCGAAATTCCGCATTTTATCAACTGCATTCTGTTCACTCTTTAAGTATAATTTGTAGAGTCATTTTCTCTGGTTTAAAAGTTTTATAAACACAGGTTTTCATGGATGATTCCAAAATATTTTCTTGAGACAAAATTAACTCAAAAATATAATAAACAATAGAATCAAAATACAAAAGATTTTAACTACAGCTTTATTATATTTCCGCACTTAAAATTTACCTTTCAAATTCTATGTAAAATTTTATTGCCTTTGGAATTTCTGGATAATTTTTTTGTATTTTTAACTGGTAAGAAAGCATCTTTTTTTGGTCTGCAAATCTATGAATTTAATAAGATTACCCCTTTGCTTCTTTCTCAAACTTTCATCTTTGCGCAGTTAATTGCGTGGCATTAAAATTCTGGAGCTTAAGTGCAATTATTGTTTAGGTGAAACTACGTCTGAGTTTAGCCAAAACAAATCCTTACAATTTCTTTCTGGTTTTCGATAACTTTAGAATGCATTCTTTAGTCCCTTTCTTTTGTACTTCTTTCCTTTTTTTAAGAAGTCAGAAAACTAACTGAAATGATCAAATGCTGCTCATTCTACTTAAATTATAGAATTCTGTCGTTAAGCTATCGTACTCCCATGGGCATATATCATTCAGAAGGATCCTATTTGCATTCGTATATTGTAACAGGCATGCTTGATTTTCGTTTCGATATTTTGTTTGCCCTCGATTTCTGTATTTTTCTTTTGGCTGGAATAAAGAAGTCAAAATATATATCAGTATACCCTGAACACTGATAGCTGTGCACTTCGTTTAGAGCTGTGTGCATTCTTTCCTGGCCGCTTTGACATATATCAAACTGAGTCTAGACTGCATACCTTATGCATTACACCCAGAAAACGTACAGACACTGGTATCTTCTGGACTACCAAAACTTGTGATTGCATGGTTCCGGTACCTGCTCCTCAGTCCAGATGACATTGGTTTAAGTTGAGCGGTCGTTGTCGGTGCAGAGTTTCTTAAGCATTCTCCTATTGTTTGATCTGACAAGGGAGTTTTCTTCCTTTCTAGGATGAGGTCTGCTGCAGATGATGCACAAGGCATATTCTGTTGGCACCATCCCTCCCCAAAACTCCATTCTTTTCGGGCATATTAATAATGATGCGGTTCCCATCCTCTAATTGCTGGAGGTATCCACTGCATCTACAGGGGGGGCAATTTTTTCTCTTTTGTCCTTGGAGCTTCTTTTGAAATAATTTTTAAGTTAGACATGCAAAGCAAGACGCTTTGCCCACACATCTAGATTCCAAATTTTCCCCAACATCGGGTTTCCAAAAGTTCTCCAACATCTGAGTTTCCGAGGATCTATCGATCCCATCAAACAGGATAAATATCCCTTATTTCCAGTGAATTTACCTATACTTCCTTTCTTCCATCTAATCAAGCTAGGCCCAGGTTGGCAACTATTTTCCTTTGTACCAGAATGGTGGGGATCAAATATTTTTTTGTATTGTTCAGTGGGCCATTCCTCCACATATATCCATTTGACATAGGCATCACTGGAATGGGACAGAGTCAAGTACTCTGCTACCATAATCCATCTCAGGGACTTAATTCTCCGTTTAATCTCTTTGAGTTCATTTAAATTAGATAGAGGTTAATGCATGTTACCTATCCATATGCATGGGTAATCTTATGAGAGTTTTTCACCTACATTGCAACTTTTCAGCTTGCAGCTTGTTATGATTCACCGATGTGGAAAAAATCAAAGTCGGGATTAAATCGGCAAGGGTCCAAAAATTGAAAAAGTCATTAAAAGTCCAAGTTTTTTGAAGATGTCGGCAAAATAAAAAAAAAAAAACAAAAATATTCATTTTTAATTTTAATTTTTTTAGCATCTAAAGTATCCATAACATCAAATAAATGCATTTCCATATAAACATGTAAGAAAAGCTAATATATAATATGTATATGAAGTCTAGTGCTACATCACATATCAAAATAGTGAATCAAGTCTTGAATCTTGAGTTCTGTCTTAGTCTCAACTCTCAAGAGTCAAAACATCAAAACAAATATAATAAATATATATAATGAGTCGTCTACGTGCCATAAAGTAATCAGTCACTAAGATCCTCCGCCCCTTTTACGGTAATAGGGAATGGCTTTGCCTTTTCCTCTAGAGGAAGAAGGCCCCTTGGGTATACAAATGGACCCAGTCGTCCTCTAAAAGCCAATAAAAGAGGTGGCCTTTGTCCTCTGCTGCTGGCACCCATCTTGTCACGTCCTCCTCATCATCCTCGTGCTCTGCTTCCTAACACTGCTCCTCCTCCTTTACCTCTGGCTCACCCTCCCCTGCAACTGCTACCCCCTCTGTTGCTAGTGCCTCTGGATCTACATCTAACCAATCAGGGATCCATTCCATGGTCGGCCTCTCAGTCTCGACCCTCCATACAATAGTGGTATCAATGTTGTCCAATGAGATGGCTTCCACATCAGGAGTTTTATGAAGTTGTCTCACTCACAATCGAAGATTGTAGTAGATGTAGACCATGTCATTGAGGCGTTGGGACTCCAATCTGTATTAGGGTCATAGATTGTAAATTAGTGCTTAGAAAATTTAAATATTAAAAATAATCAAATGAATTCAAAAATTTAATTTGATTTTTTTTACTTGTTGCGCTTTTCGCTGTGTATTTTGTCAAATAAACTCAAGTTGCGCCCACAGCTAGAAGAATTGCATGTTTGGTTAAGCACTCGAATGGAAAGCTTTTGGAGATGGGGTACTCTGCCACCATGACTTGTCCACCAAGCATCTACAAGTTAAAAGAAAAATGAGACATAAAATAAAAATGTTAAAACATTGAAATTCTAAACTTGAAACAAACTAAAGCTTACTAGACATTTTGGTCGTCCTATTCTTAATAGCCATGGTAAAACCAAGTGTGCCACTTGCCATCCTATATATCTCCATTTCTTTAGAAATATCTTCATGTTCTTGCTCAGATGCCACCATCCTTTCAACACAAGTGAGGAATCCATCCATCACCTCGGCATCAAATCTGAAACCACAGGAGTAAGAAAATGTAGAGTTGAGGTAGATACCTACAACATGAATGGGGCGATGGAGGGTATTGTTCCATCTTTCATCAATCTCTCTCCATATGACCTGTTGTTTCTCTAACCCCTCGTATGCCTTATCTTCATAATATGCATGAATGGCTTCTTTGGCCCTAATGGACTCATACAAGTAGCCCATTGTGGGCTTCTCTCCATCAACCAACCAAAGAACCCTTACCAAAGGTTTTGGAATGGCACATGCCACAAACCTCCTCTACTCCTGCCCACAAGTTCTGATCACATGAAACTAGTCTGCATATGCCCTATCCCTTTGGTTTGTGGCTAATAGATAAAGCACACAAATCCTGTGAAAGAAACATGCTCTTCACATCCCACATAGAATTCAACAGAGACTGAAGAGATATGTAAGTAGTGGCAAATCGTGTAATGGCAAGACATACCAACTCTTTGTTTTTGGTGAATCTTCTCATCAAGCTAAGCGCAAATGCATGATTATATATAAATTTTGTTTTATTCTTGGATGATTCAACAATATCCCTCACAAGAGGAATCTTACCTATATATTCCAACATCAAGTCAATACAATAAGCAACACAAGGTGTCCAAAACAACTTAGGATACCTTTCCATAAGCAACTTGTCAGCTGCAACATAATTTGCAGCATTGTTTGTTATGACTTGGACAACATTTCTTGGGCCTACTTCTTAAATGAAGATGTCCAACAACTCACATAATAAACGTGCATCTTTAATGTGTGCAGATGCATCAAAAATTTTCATAAACATTGTCCCCTTAGACAACTAACCAAGAAGTTAAGAAGGGTCCTACCCTTTTGGTCAGTGCAGTCATCTGACATGACTGTGCATCTAGTGTGTTTTCATGATGCCCTAAACTCCTCCAATCTAGCAGTGCAATCAATGTTTTCATCTTGAAGAAGAGGCCCTCTCAACTCTGCAAAGGTAGGGGCTTTGTACCCTGGGCCAACGACAACAACATCATCAAATATAGGTTGGCAAAATGGGTTTGTGTTAATTTGGACAACTAGGTCCAAACTCCATGTTGTGATGCTCAGATGAAGATACCAATATTTTTATTGGGTTCCTCTTTCGGGGAGGTGCAAGATCGATCTAAAGATCATCTTGATCCGACGAGCAGAACATTTATTTTGAATTTATTCAAGATATGTGTAGGTCGGCCTTAAGGTTTTGTGCCCCAACAGATGTGTCACACACCCTCATTGATGGATATATATTGGTCAACATTGGAGGACATTTTCGCTCATCTCATCCTCACACACTTCTCTCTCCTCATCTGATTGGTTCGATGACCTTAGAGGCTCTTCCTTCTCCACACGCGGGAAATTTCAGCAGTAGCTCTTTTTTGTTTTCAGCCTAGGGTTTCTGCAGCAACTTTGACCAGTGTTGACTTTGGTCAACGCCAGGTCAAATAGACTTGAAACTCTCCCAAAATTTTGATCTTTTAAATTTGCATTTTTTGGCACTATTCTTGAGGCTAGATGTTGACTTTGACTTTGTTGCGTTGACCTAGCTGTTGCTGCTGTTTGCGCTGATCATTGACTAACATTGGTTGGCTGACCATTTTGAGACTTTGCTGGTTGAAGCATCCTGTTGATTGCCGTAACGCACCAACACACACATATTTTTGGCTTGTTTTTTGTCGATCTACTGGTATGTTCTATCAGCATTTTACTTTATTGTTTATGTGATTGCTGACTGATATTGGGATAAAAAGTAAAGTTGCATCAAACATAGAACATCTACAAAAATTTACATGGTATTAGAGCTGAGGTAAATACAAAGCCCTAGTTTGTAGCAATCACTGAAGAAGAGGATGGGTTCCTCAAACTACAATGGCTTTAAGGCTGATGACAAATTGATTGGGAAGGATGACTTCCATGCTTGGAAGATGACATTAGATCTTAATTTGGAAGACCAAGATGTCATGGACTATGTACTGGGTAAAATCCAAGAGCCTCCATCTATTGCAATTGCTGCTGCCAAAACAAAGTACAAAAAGGGGGAAATCAAAGCAAAGCTGATGATTAGGGATTCAATTCATAAGAGAGTTTGGTTGTCTACATCTCTATGCTGGGCACATCCAAGGAGATGTATGATAAGTTGGTCCACATGTTCAAGGCCAATAATGCGAATCAAGTCCCATTTTTCAAGAACCAATTGAAGAATATGAAGAAAGGAAGGGATGAGTTTGTTCAATCATATTTTCTGAAGCTGATCGAGATCAGGAATAATCTGCTGGCTATTAGGGATACAATAGCTGATCGAGAGATGGTTCTCATCGCACTTGGAGGTCTCTCATCCAAATGGCATGTATTCAACACTACCATTCTCAATAATAATGTCATACCTGATTTTGACGAAGTACTATCGAGATGTGTACAATAAGAGACAAGGATGAAGGAATATGGAAATGAAGGAAATGTTGCCTTCACTGCTCATTCTAAGAAGAAGAACTTTGGTGGTCCAAGGAGCAAAGGAAGAGCATGGGCCCAAGGAAAGAAGGGCAAGTGCTACACTTGTCACAAGCCAGGTCACTATGCTAGAGAATGCCCTTTCAAGAAGGATTCTCCTGATGATGATGACAACAACAATCGGAGGAATGGCAATCAAAGGAACAACAGGTTCAAGGGGAAGAGGAAGGCTCCCTCCGGTGGAAATGGTCAACCTTTCAAAAGGTCAAGAAATTCCAGGTATGAGGAATCAAATGTTGTTGATAAAAGAAATGAATTCATTCTTGTATCTGCCCTCTCTGCTGCATCTCCACCTGACACTATGGATGTTTGTTTGATAGATAGTGGTGCCTCAAGGCACATCACTGGGTTCAAGGAAGCACTCTCTGATATGGTTGAGAAGGATACTAATCTAGAAATTATCCTTGGAGATAATGCCACATATCTCGTGAAAGGGACAAGGACCGTGACCCTCCACTTGTCTCAAGGTCAAGTCCACCACTTGCAGGATGTACTCTATGTACCTAATTTGAAGAAGAACCCTGTGTCTATATCGGCCATGGAAGACAAAGGTTTCATTGTGGCATTCATTGATGGGAAGGTGCGCGTGTGGAAGAAGAGTTTCAAGGAAGCTATCACGATTGGGTTTAGAGTTGATACACTCTACCAGGTTGGAGGAAGTCCACTGGGAGCGATGACGTGTGATACTATTCGACAGACTGAACTATGGCATTGGAGGTTTGGACACTTTCACTACAAGGCCCTTCTTGAAGCAAGGAAGGTGGTGACAGGGATGCCTGAGTTGTCAAATAATCATGAAGGTGTATGTCAGGGTTGTGTCGAAGGAAAGCATACAAGGGGACCTTTCCCCTCAAGTGTCACAAAGACATCTGATGTCTTGCAATTAGTACATTTTTATATGTCTGGTATGCTGCCCGTGACATCCTTGGGAGGATGTTCTTATTATATGACATCCATAGATGACTTCTCTTGCAAAACCTAGATATACTTCTTGAAGAAGAAGGATAAGGCTTTCATGTGGTTCCGTACCTTCAAAGCCTTGGTGGAAAATCTGACAGGGAAGAAGATCAAGATATTGAGGACCGATAATGACACTGAATATGAGACGAACGAGTTCAAGAACTTTTGCAGAGAAGCTGACATCAAGAGGGAGACCACAACTGTCTATACTCCTGACCAGAATGCCGTTGTTGAATGAAAAAACAGGACCATTGTGAAAGCTGCCCATGCCATGCTATGTGACCAGGGTCTACCAAAGTTTTTATGGGGAGAAGCTGCGAACACTGTTGTGTACATACAAAACCGATGCTCGCATTCTGCCTTGGACTCCAAAACTCTCGAAGAGGTTTTCACTGGTAAGAAACCCGACGTCTCACATTTTAGAGTTTTTGGATGTCTTGTTTATTTTCATGTGCCAAAGGAGAAGAGAAGCAAGCTGGATGCTTCTGGGAAGAAGGGAATTGCTGTGGGCTACAACGAAACTTCAAAGGTCTATAGAGTCTATGTGCCTGGTCAAAGGGAAGTGGAGATATACCACGATGTTACCTTTGACGAAGATGCTTCCCTAAGGAAAGTAGTCAATCTTCTGAGATCTGAGGAAGATCATGAAGCAAGGCCTAGAAATCAAGAAGAATCGAAGGATGAGACGATGCTTGATGCTGAAGGATCGATGGACTCGATTGATCCACCTCCTTCAATAGGGAAGAGACCATCATGGCTTAGGGACACTCTCGAGGATGTCGAGGGACATATGGCCCCAAGAAGGACATTCCGTGAAGGCAAGAAGCCGAGTAGATACCAAGGGTATCTAGCAGCCATGAGTACTATTGTATAATCTAAGCTCGGATCTTTTGAGGAAGCTGTAAAGCATCAAGTCCAGAAGGATGCTATGCACGAAGAGTATGAGTCCATAATGAAGAATGATGTATGGGATGTGGTTCCAAGATCGAAGGACAAAGCAGTTGTCACCTCGAAATGTATCTACAAGATCAAGTATGGATCTGATGGATGTGTTGAAAAGTTCAAGGCAAGATTCGTTGCCCGTGGCTTCTCTCAAAAGGAAGGCATAGACTATGATGATATATTTGCACCTGTGGCTCGATATACTACCATCCAATCTATCATAGCCCTTGCTGCCACGGAAGGATGGAGTCTTCATTAGATGGATGTGAAGACCGCATTTTTGCATGGTGCGATAAAGTAAGAGGTGTATGTGGAGCAACCTCTGGGGTTCAAAGTTCAAGATCGGGACACCCATGTCTACAGGTTGAAAAAAGCCCTCTATGGGTTGAAGCAAGCACCCAGAGCTTGGTACGAGAGGGTAGATAGCTACCTGATGAAGCTGGGATTAACTCGTAGTAATGCTGATTCAAACCTTTACTTCATGGTTGATAGAGAAAAGCCTCTCATTCTGGTGCTGTATGTGGACAACCTCTTCCTGACAGGTGCTGACCCTCTCATTCATCAGTGCAAGAGGGAGCTCGCTGCTGAGTTCAAGATGAAGGACCTAGGACTGATGCATTACTAGGAGGCTTGGAGGTCTGGCAGAGACCTGGCAAGATTTTCCTTTCTCAAGGAAAATACATTGTGAAGCTTCTGGAAAGATTTGGTATGGTGGACTGTAAGTCCGTGTCGACAGCGATGGAGCTCAACTTCAAGAAGAGGAGTGGCAGTGTTGCTGGGCTTGTGCTAGCAAATCCTATTGAGTATCGTCAACTCGTAGGGACCTTGATGTTCTTAGTGAACACTTGTTCGGACGTATGTTTTGCAGTGAACACTTTGAGTCAACATATGGTTGAGCCTCATCACTTTCATTGGGTTGGTGCCAAGAATCTTTTGAGATATCTTTGAGGCACGATAAACCATGAGCTGAGATACATTGCCGAGAGCGTGACACTCCATGGATATACTGATGCCGATTGGGCTGGCAGTGTGGTGGATCGTAAGAGCACATCAGGATGCTGCTTCACACTTGGTTCTGCTTCGATATCATGGATGAGCAGAAAGCAGAAGTCGGTGGCTTTAAGCATCGCGGAGGCCGAATACATTGTAGTGAGTATGGCTTGTTGTGAAGCAGTCTGGTTGCGAAAGCTCTTCAGTGAGTTGTTTGAGCATGTGCTAGATACCACCGTGATACTCTGTGATAATCAGAGTGGGATTTGCTTGTCCGAGAATCCCGTGTTCCATGATTGATCCATGCATATTGATATTAGGTAACACTTTATCCGAGTTATGGTATAGCGAGGTGCCGTAAGGCTCAATCATATAGGAACTGATGAATAGGTCGCGGATATTCTCACAAAGCCCCTGGGGAAGGTCAAGTTCTTAACCTTTCGTGAGAATCTTGGTATCGTGGAACGACCTTATTCTGAGGGTTCTGTTGGACGATGAGCTCTGGGAGCTTTGGGGGCTTTGGGGATAGCTTCTTGGAGCTATAAGCAACCATAGGGCTAGGCTTGCCGAACCTTGTTGGTGTTCTTCTGCCCCACCGTTATGATGTTTGAGTTGGTTCACCTCTCATTATCTGTGCCCCATATGCATCCTACCCATTGAGTTCAGGGCTCATGGGAAGTACCTCTCATTTGGCCAGTGAGGTGGGAAAAGCTAGAGACTAGTAGCAAATACTGATAGACGCATCAGATATTGTCGTACTCTCTATCTAGGATGGCACGGTCCAACCACTTGATCTGGGATCAAGTATAGTGAGGTTTCAGACCTCCAATTGACTTCGTGTTGGGTGTGGAGCTTGAATATCTTGTTTATTTTGTATTGCAGTGTTGGACCCCTGTACCTTAATGGGGTGGCAACGTCGCCCGTAATTAAACGCTGCCTAGGGGGTCCAGGGGGGGTGGCTGCGACTTTATGGAGTCCCCCCTTGGTGGGGGTTCAGGGGCAGTGCCCCTGAAGCTAAAAACAGATGTAAAATTGCCTTGTAAAAGTATAGTAATTTCTAGTCAATTTGGGCTGTTCATTAGGCGGATGATGTGACAGTAGAAGTTATGTTTAGTTTAGGGTTTTTTGCTCTAGAAGGCAACCCCTCGCTTGTATGAGGGTATTGTATTGCGGCTGTGTATTGCATGTGTATTCTCGGAGCGAGAAGCAGATAGGGAGACTGCGAGAGAGAACAGAGGATATTACAACAGATCTGCTGTAGGTTGTGTCTCTTCATTTTGCTGGATAATAGAAAGGAAGGACTGACTGTTCAAGGTGGACGTAGCCCAAACTGGGTGAACCACGTATATCTTTGTCTCTCTGGTTTTATGTGTTTTCTGTGCTTGTGTTTTTCTGCATATTTTATGTGTTGCATTGCTCTGTAATATATAATTTTCTAACAACTGGTATCAGAGTCGAAGGTCTATTTGGTTGATAAACTCGCAGGAAAGAAGGGTTCCTGGTTCGAGTGGGAGCAATGGCGAAAGATGGTAAGTTTAGGGTCGTGAAATTTAACGGCCAAAACTTCCCGCTGTGGAAGATGCAGATGGAAGATTATCTATATCAGAAAGATCTGTACCTACCATTGAGTGGAAAAACAAAGAAGCCAATGGCTATGACAGATGTAGAATGGGAGATTCTCGATAGAAAGGCACTCAAAATAGTACGGTTGTGCCTCACGGCGTCGGTAGCCTTCAATATTTCGAATGAAACAACAACAGAGGGTTTGATTAAGGCATTGGCGAAACTATATGAAAAATCCTCAGCCTCAAACAAGGTCTTTCTTATGAAACGCTTATTTAATATGAAGATGTCGGAAGGTGGATTTGTTGCAGACCATTTAAATGATTTTAATACAGTTACCAATCAGTTAAGTTTTGTAGGGGTAAACTTTGATGATGAAGTTATGGCTCTTTTATTTCTGTGCTCATTGCCAGAAAGCTGGAATGGTTTAGTTATGGCCATTAGTAACTCTGTCTCTGGATCTATTATTTTAAAGTTTGATGATGTTGTTGGTGCTATCCTTAGTGAGGAAATGCGACGGAAAAGCTCCGGTGAGACATCGGGTAATGCTTTGAGTGCAGAGTCCAGGGGAAGAAGAATGGAAAGAGGAAAGAGCTTGTTATATCGCAATAAATCAAGGAAAGGCAGATCCAAGTCTAGATTGGGGATGGTGTGCTGGAAATGCGGAAAGAAAGGACACCTAAAGAAAGACTGTAGATCTCGGAAGGGAAAAGAAGGAGATGCACAACAAGAAAACAATCATGAAGCAAATGTGACAGGTGATGTGTTACAAGATGCTTTGATTCTTTCTTTCGAAAATGTTACTGATTCCTGGGTGGTAGATTCAGGGGCATCATTCCCTGCCACACCTGATAATAAATATTTTCATGACTATGTTCAAGGAGATTTTGGACAAGTTCGTTTGGGTGATGATAAACCCTGTAAAATTGTTGGAATGGGTAAAATTTCTTGTAAAACAATAGAATGGAAACCAATGGCTATTAAAGGAGGTAAGGCATGTTCCAGATCTGAAGAAAAATCTAATTTCAACAGGGTAATTAGGTGGTGAAGGTTGTGTGACAACTTTCACAGATAAAACTTGGAAGGTCACCAAAAGAGCCCTGGTAATAGTAAAAGGCGAAAAGGTTGGTACATTGTATTTATGCAATGGTATTTCTAACTCTGTTAATGCTTTAACTTCCAAAGGAGGAGATGTAGCATTATGGCATCATAGGCTTGGACACATGAGTGAGAAGGGGATGAAGATTCTTCACTCAAGAAATTTGTTGCCGCGTTTGAAGAATGTTGATTTGGATTTCTATGAGAATTGCATTTATGGAAAACATAAGAGAGTCAGATTTCTCAGAGTTGGGAAAGAAAAAAAGACTGAAAAATTAGAGCTTGTGCATACAGATGTATGGGGACCTGCTCAAGTATCATCTCTTGGTGGTTCTCGTTATTATGTTACTTTTATTAATGATGCAACTAGAAAAAGTTGGATTTATTGTATTAAGAATAAATCTGATGTATTTGATACTTTCAAGAAATGGAAAGCTTTGGTTGAGATTGAGACAGGAAAGAAGTTGAAGTGTCTCTAATCAGACAATGGAGGTGAATATTGCAGCAAAGAGTTTGATAGGTACTTTTCAGAGAATGGAATTCGCAAAGAGAAGACAGTTCCAAGAACACCACAAGAAAATGGCATGTTAGAAAGAATGAACAGAACAATCATGGAGCGTGCAAGGTGCATGAGATTGCATGCATGATTGCCTTTACAATTTTGGGCAGATGCTGTAGATACTGCTGTTTATCTAATAAACAGAGGGCCTTCAAGTTCCTTGGATGGTGGTATTCTAGAGGAAGCATGGACAGGTAAAAAGGTAAACTATTCCTTTTTAAAGCCTTTTGGTTGTGAGGCCTTTGTCCATATTAATAAAGAAAACAGAACAAAGCTTGAAGCAAAATAAAAGAAATGTACCTTTATTGGATATGGTGTTAATGTTTTTGGTTATCGCTTATATGATTATGAAAATCACAAAATCATTAGGAGCAAAGATGTAATATTCAATGAAAAGGTCTTGTATAAGAATCAGTTGCAAGAAAAGAAACAGGAAAAAGAAAACAAAGAATACACAGTTCTTGATGAGATCACATAAAATGTAAAGGTGCTTGAAAATAATAATAATCAACAGCCACAACAACAACAACCACCACAACAGCAACAGGAACCTCAAACACTTGAAAGTGGTGTCAGAAGATCTACTAGATAAGTAGACCCCCTGAACGATACTCTCCTTCATTATATTATTTATTGTTGACTGATTCTGGGGAACCCGAATGTTATGAAGAAGCAATGCAGGTTGAAACTAGCAAGAAGTGGGAGCTAGCCATGAAAGAAGAGATGGACTCCTAAATGCATAACCAGACTTAGCACTTAGTCAGGTTGCCTGCAGGTAAAACTACATTGCAGAATAAATGGTTTTACAGGCTGAAGGAAGAAGATGGGGGAAAACAAAGGTACAAAGCTAGACTTGTGGTTAAGGGGTTTTCACAAAAGAAAGGTATTGATTTTGATGAAATATTTTCTTCTGTTGTTAAGATGACTTCAATCAGAACTATTTTAAGTCTTGTAGCAGCGAAAGATTTACATCTTAAACAGTTAGATGTAAAGACAACATTTCTCCATGGAGATTTGGAGGAAGAGATCTATATGGAGCAACCAGAAGGATATGAGGTCAAAGGGAAAGAAAAATTAGTGTGCAAGTTAAAGAAGAGCTTGTATGGCTTAAAACAGGCTCCAAGGCAGTGGTATCTAAAATTTGATAGGTTTATGTCTGAACAAGGTTATACTAGATGTCACTCTGATCATTGTGTTTATATGAAAAAGCAAAATGATGGCAGCTATATTATATTGTTATTGTATGTAGATGACATGCTTGTTGCAGGGTCTAACATGCAGGAAATAAATGTGCTCAAAAGAAAATTGGCAAATTCCTTTGCAATGAAGGATTTGGGAGCTGCAAAACAAATCCTTGGTATGAGGATAACTAGAGACAGGAAAAATCGCAAATTAACACTGTCTCAGAATGAGTACATAGAAAAGGTGTTGAAAAGATTTAATATGCAGAATGAAAAACCAGTTAGTACACCTTTTGCTAGCCATTTCAAACTTAGTAAGGAGATGTGCCCCAAGATCCAAGAAGAAATGGACTATATGTCTAAAGTTCCATATGCATCAGCAGTTGGAAGCTTAATGTATGCAATGGTCTGCACAAGGCTTGATATTGCACATGGAGTGGGAGTTGTAAGCAGGTACATGAACAATCCAGGAAAAGAACATTGGATGGCAGTAAAATGGATTTTCAGATATTTGAGAGGTACCACAAATCAAGCATTATGCTTTGGTGGTTCAAACATTGCTCTATAGGGATATGTTGATGCAGATATGGCAGGTGACGGAGATAATAGGAGGAGCACTACAGGGTATGTATTTACTGTAGGTGGAACAACTGTTAGTTGGGTTTAAAAAATCCAAAGTGTTGTTGCACTTTCAACAACAGGAGTAGAGTATGTTGTTGCTGCAGAGGCTAGTAAGGAAATGATTTGGTTACAAAGGTTTATGGATGAATTGGGTAAGAAGCATGATATGGGCACGTTATACAGATGATAGCCAAAGTGCCATTCATCTTGCAAAGAACTCAACATTTCATTCTAGAACTAAACACATACAACTCAAGTACCATTTCATACGGTCAGTGTTGGAAGATGGACAATTGAAGTTGGAAAAGATACACACTAGCCAGAATCCTGCAGATATGCTAACAAAAGTTGTAACCAGGGAGAAACTGAGATTATGTTCAGTTTCAATTGGTCTTCAAGGATGACGATGAAGATGAGAAACAGCGAGGTCCAAAGAGGAGTCATTGTCCAGCAAATGAAGCAGTGGTGGAGTTGCTACAATCAGTCTCCAACTGGGAGATTGTTGGGTGTGGAATCTGATTATCTTGTTTATTTTGTATCACAGCGTTGGACCTATGCCTTTGAGTGAAGGGTACATTCTTGTTAAGGCCACGGTAGGGGAGTTCAACAATCAATACCACCAACATCAACAAAGTTCAACAATCAATGCCACCAACATCAAGGTTCTTAAAGGACTTCATGCTCTCGATCAAATGCCAATCTCATACCCTTACACATAATAGAATCAAATGGAAACAATGCAAATCCCCAAACCATGAAACCGTGAAAACCATTAAGTCTGCTGAATTTTGAGTGAAATATCACTTTTATTTTAAGAATTTAACATTACCATTAACTGCCAACAGGGTGTGTCAGGAAAATGAGAAGGCTGCAAAAATGACAAAAAAATAAATTCGATTTTTGAACTTATAAGGTTGCAGTTTGATGGGCCCACGATTTTTCGGTAAAAATCACGTTTTTTTGCGATTTTTTCAAATCCAAAAAATCACCCAAAAAATTGCCAATTAAATCAGCCTTCCAAAAAAATCACGATTTAATCGCGATTTTCACTTCTTTGCTCCTTATATTATATTGCTATATTTAAATGTACACTGTAAAGGTTTTGAGCGATTTAAAGGATAAAATAAGTCGTAAGGGCGAGTGACAAGTATCTTAACAACTCTTCCATCTAGAGTGTCAATGTACGCTGTTATGGCGACATTTGTAATTTCTGACGTCAGCTATTTCGAAATCATATACATTAGAAAGTGGACCTAAATTTCTTTAATCTGTTAATAAACAGAGGTTCTATTTGAAATTTTACACTTATACAGGATGTCTCTTGCTATTGCAACTAAAGGTTATGTACAGATTATAGTATATAATAAGTCATCAAACAGCCAGAGCAATATCTTAACGACTTCGTCATTTTCTGTAAGAGTATCAAGGTTTCGATGTGATGATATTACCTTCTCATTTGGATATCCAAACTTGTACTTTGACTTCTATGGTAACCATGAGAAATTTTCACCTTTATGAGTGGTTTGTGTGGAATGACTCCCAAAATCCAGTATCCATATTCAGAAGGAAGAACATACTGTACTCGATATTATGATTCTTGTTTGGTTTGGTTTTTTGAATTTTCATTTTTGAGATGTTTATTTTGTCATTTTAATTTTAATTTTAATATATGGAGATTTTTGTTTCAATGTATTCAGTGAGAGATATAATTTTTTCATATTAAAATGAGAATGGAGAATCTAATATTATATATCACTATGAGGGTGGGGAAATTTAATATTCATATTAGGGAGAGGTGGGATGAGATATTAAGGAAAACATAATATGGTAATGTGGAGATATTAGGGAAACTATATTAATATGAAAGTGGAGGGGTGAGGGAAGAAGTAAGAGAAAATATCGGCCCCTATGCCCTCTCCATTTCACTCTCAAATTTAAGACAATTAGATTGTATATGAAGATGAGGATGTGGGTGGTGGAGATATTAGAAAAAAATTAATATGAGGGCAATGGTGGAGAAAGTTGCTAAGGAAAACTTAGGAATTGGAGAGAAGATATTAGGAAAAACTTAATATAAAGATAGGGGTAAAAATACAGGGGTAGATAGAAATATTGGGAAAAACATTATAATAAATGGGGGAAAACTTAATATGAGGTTGAGGCTGGGAAAAGATGGTAGGGAAAACTTGGGAATTCCGAAGAGATATTATCAAAAACTTGATATAAAGAGGGGTAGATATTGAGGAAAACTTATTTAATGAAAGTAATGGTGAGGGTAGGGTGACATATTAGAGTAAACTTGTTGAAAAGTGTAACTAGGTCGGTCTTCATGTGGACTATATAATTATGTATTTATGTAAAGAAGATGTCAAAGATAATAAAATGTATTTTTGGTGTACTTGTTTCATGGATTTCATGAGCAAGATTTTATTATGTAGATAGATTTCTTCTTGATGTCTATTAGGTTTATGTCTTCTAAGAATAAATATAATGAAGTATCAAATTCATGAAGGATTTAGTTTAGATGTTTGTGCTCCAAAGACCTTGTGAAGAAGCTCTCAACAACCCTCATATAACGTTCAAGACAACTCCATAAATATAGTGAAGACAACCTCCAAATGCTACTGAAGAAATACCTCAGAAGTGCTACTCTTCTTGTCGGTCTACATGACTGTGTTAAAGTCGGCCTAATTATATTTGGATGGTCGGCCTATAAGATGTGAATAGTCCACTATATATATACCCCTATTTCTGCGACTAATAAGTACTAAACTCAATGAGGATTCCTTTGAAAAATTGCAGACAAGCCTGAGTCAGTTTACGGACTGTTTTGTGAAAGCAAAAGGTACGAATAACACTGAATTGAATGCAGACATATACAATGTTACACTGCAGATAAATCTCAGTAAAAGAATTGCGGATATCACTGTAGTGAATATGGAACCATCTCAGAAGGAATTGCAAGTTAAACTTCAAGAAGATTTGCGGATTTATCTGGGTTAAGGAGTGCGGATATATATGAACCTACAACAGAGATAGTGCAGATATATACCAAGAGACAATGTGGATGAAGGGAAAGACTTCAGTGCAGATAAAGTAAGGACATAGTGCATATAAAAGAAGAACATAAGTGCGGATTAGAGACAGTGTAGAATACGGATCTGAAACAGTGATACAGAAGAGGATTGTGGATATCAAGGGTACAAGTTAGATTGCGGATAAGTGCAGTAAAGATTGTCAAGGGCTGTTAACCTGAAGAAGGAATTTGTGATAATTAAGACAATCATCATAAGGAGAAAAGACAACAATAGCACTGTTCAAGCAATTCAACTACAAGCATATGCAAGGTCTCTATTGCTGATGCAGATCTAAGTAATTTGGTGAAGTGAAGATCCAAGGTTGAAGAGGCGGAATCAAGGTCTTGGAAACATATCTAGGTCAAGGGTCTATGTCTGGGTCATGGTACTTGTAATTTGAAGATCTATAAGAAAAATTCTTTGCGGGTTTTTCTCTCCAAGAGGGAGAGGTTTTTTCCTGGTTCTACGAGTCTAACTTTTTGTGTCTTGTGCTTTTTGATAACTGACTTGATGAAAGATTAACTAAACTAAAATAAGAAAAGACATAAGTATCACAAATAAGGTCACAAGTAATTATCAAGAAGAGAATTTGTAATAATCTCCAGCCCTCCAAATTCTCAACAAAACTTAATATGAAGGTAAGAATAGAGGCTAGGGAAAATAGATTGTGAGGGTGAAGAGAGATAGTAGGGAAAACTTAGGAGTCATGGGGAGATATTAAGAAAAAACTTTATGAAAGTGGGGGAAGGTATTGGAAAAACTTATTTAACATGAATGTTTGGGCGGTGCCGAGGGGTAATGTTAAAATAACAAAAGAGGTTAGGAAAATGTATTAAGTTTTTCTTAATATCTCATCATTTTTGTTGATTTTTGTATTCCAAAGAACCCATGAACTGTTTGTGAAAATTTCACTTAGTTAATGTTTTATTAAAATAATTAATTATTTTAATGGAGACCCTAAGTATAAACTTAGGGAAATTAAATAATTAAAGGGTATTATTAAAACAGAGTGAGAATGATCTAGAAAACGAAGATCAAGTCATGTTATAATCTTAGCATCAACGAGAAGATTATAAAGGAAGGCTTGAGGGTCATTTGGAAAGACACACATGAAGTGAATCTTGAGATCAAATTCTTCTGATGGAGTAGTGCTCGGACGAAGATCATATCTAAGTGATTCAGTGCAATGAGGGCCAGAGTAACTTCCAAAGAGAGAATTTCTCAGCAGGAGAATCATCAGCAGAGAGAGGCAGGAAGACATCCAACAGAGCCAACGTAGAGCCAGCTAGGGCTACGCAGAGGTTCAAAGGGTTTCCAAGATTCAGCTGTCAAATCAGATCTAGAAGCCGAGAGCTGGGGTGTGAGACCGAAAGGCCCAGATCTAAGATTCCGAGAGTCAGATCGATCTCTTGTTGGGGTGATGCAGTGCCTAGAGGAGGTGACACAATGACTGCGCAGAGACCTCCAGAGGCAACTTTTCCAGTGACCGGATCAACCAGATTTCTAGTGATTGTGTGAGGTAAGACTGACAATTACTTTTTGCCAATATTTCTCTCTGTAACTGAATAATCCTTGGAGGTATTCAAAGATGTATTCAGGAATTGCTACTGCTTAATAATATAAACCCTCAGATCTGTTGCACCCATTTTCCCGCATTGGGTTTTTCCGGGGACTTGTGTCCAAAAATAATTGTGTTCTATGTGTGATTGATTTCTAGCTCGGTTTCCTTGTTTCAGAATCATATTCTATTCAATGTAGGCTGCTTCAGGGGTTACTTCAATAATTCAATTCTGAATTAATTATGTAAATGTAATTTACTTAATAGAAGAAGTAAACTCGGATTTTAGCAGTAGGATTTCCTTAGATTGTCAAATCTAGGAATTTTCACAATTTCCTTAGATTGTCAAATCTAGGAATTTCCACAATTTCCTTACATTGTCAAATCTAAGAATTTCCACAATTTCCACACTCACCCTCACTCTCAAATTTAAAACAATCATACTATAATTTAGTTTTGTTCAATATCTTTTGAAATGACAAATAAAATATAAAAGATTTACTAAAATGTATATTTTATAATTCCCTCTCACTATTTAATAAGAAGGTTAGGAGCCATTACAACAAAATTCATCATAACACTTGTAAGAATTGGATTTAGAGAAATAATAATTATTCCTCTCAACAATTATATTGTTATTTTTTTATATTTTTAATTTTTAATTTTATTTTTTACATCCATATCCAAATTATGTTTTGAAGATTTATATTTGTAAATTTCTTTTTCTACACTACTTCATCCAAATTATTATAGAACTGCATTTTTTATTTTATATATATATATATATATATATATATATATATATATATATTAAATAAGTTTTGAAAAGATTTATAATTTATAATTTTACTTCAATTCAATTCATTTTTTAATTTTAAAAGTATTGTATATTTTCATATTTTTTATTTTTCAAAATATTATATAACTGATATTTTATTTTCATCTTCTTAAAAAGAGGATGAATTTATTAAAATAGATAGTGTAATGAATTTATTCAAATATACATTTTGTATTTTTATTAATGTTTTCTTTGTCATTGTGTTTTAAAAATTTATATATATAAATTTCAAATTTTTCAGAATTGGTAAATTATTATGTAATTATGTAATTGGTATCTTACTATATACAATTTATTTCAATATTGCCTCTTTTAAAAATAATAATGTGAATATATCATTATTTATTTAACATTATTTTTTTTTATTAATTTAAATAATTGATAAAACTTGTAGATACATTCTGTTAGTTATTTCTGTTAGTTATCAACATCGGGGAAATATGATAGTAACAATTGAGAAATTTTAATTTTAGAGACATTTTGTTGTTATTACTTTTTAGATATATTCGGTTTGTTATTTCCTGTTATCAACAACAACAACTGAGAATATGAAAAACACTCTGTTTGTTATATTTTTGTTGTGTTGGAAAAACTTAGTTTCTTGTTATCAGCAGCTGAGAATATGAAAGTAACAGCTATGAATATATGAATATGGGAGTTAAGTATTGGAATAAATTGGATTATGCAAATATGAGAAAAATGAGAGTAGAGAGTTATTTTATTTTCTGCAAATATGAGTTAATATATTGGAAAAGATTAGTTTATGTAAATATGAGAAAATGAGAGTTATGTATAGCATAAGATTAGTTTATGTAGATATGAGAATATGAGACTCAAGAGTTATATAGTGGAAATATTAGTTTATGCAAATATGAGAGGTGAGAGTTACGTACTGGAAATTAATTATCTGCAAATATGAGAATATGAGAGTTATGTATTGAAAAAAATAATTTATAATATTTTTTTTATATGTATTATTTTATGTTTTAAATGTATAATAATATCTTTTAAATTTATAATGTTATGTTTTAAAATTATTTTATGAAAAATATATATTGGAAAAATATATATATATATATATATATATATATATATATATATTTTTGTAATGCAATAAATGTTATGTATTGAAAAAAATAATTATTTTTTTATATGTATTATTTTATGTTTTAAATGTATAATAATATCTTTTAAATTTATAATGTTATGTTTTAAAATTATTTTATGAAAAATATGTATTGGAAAAATTAATTTATATATATATATATATAAATAAATTTGTAATGGAATAAATTGTTATATGATTAAATATTTGTTTTAAGAATCTCAAAAAAGATTGAGATGCATTTATTTTATTTGTAATATTGAATTAAAAAACTTGTGATACGTATGTTTATTTTCATTGCAATGTTGATTTTATTTATGAATATATATGTAAAAATTAGTAATGAAGTGGTTGTGATACATATGTTTATTTTCATTGTAATATATATATATATATATATATTTTAGTGATGAAGTGGTTGAGGATGAAAATTAGTAAATTTAAGGGGCAAGAAAAAATTGACAAGGTTTTTATAGAGAGATGCCATACTTATTAAATTTTGATAACGAGAGAAAATTTTGATAAAGTTATTTTTAGATACGATATAAAAAATTACATTTGAAATTTAATATAACATATTGTTTAATTTAAATTTGATAATGAGAATTTTTTTTGATAAAGTTATTTTTAAATACCATATAAAAAATTATATTTGAAATTTAACATAACATGAACTCTAACTCTATTTTATAAAACTTTACCCAAATCGATTTCATTAAAAATTATCTCAAAACAAACTCCTCTCTGGTGATTGATTGTTGTCTCTTTACATAATGATTTTTTTTGATTTGACATAACATGAACTCTAACTGTATTTGATCAAACTTTACCAAAATTGTCTCTTTACATAATGATTATTGATTTTTTTGTTGAGCTAATTACATTATAATGCTGTTTGTGGGTATCTCAAAACAAAATTGTTATGTCGCCTTATATATAATGTCTTTTTTTTATTTATCTCATTACATTGTAACGATGTTTATGTGAAATACATAATGATTTTTCAAATTTTTTTGTTTAGTAGATTATATATATATATATATATATATATATATATATATATATATATATATTTTGTAATGATATTTGTGGGAAATGCATAATGATTTTTTGATTTTTTCGTTTAGTTGATTATATTATATTATATTGTTGTGGGATATATATATATATATATATATATATGTTTGTTATGAGTTTGTTAGTGAGATGTATTTCCTTTTTTTCTTTTGAGTTTGTGAGTGAGATGTATTTTTACTGGATTTCTTGTGAACTTCGAAAAATGCCTTGGTGAGTGAGATGTTTGTGAAATCTGAAGAATGCCTTGCTGAGTGAGATGCATTTTTATTGGTTTTCTTGTGAAATTTGAAAAATGCCTTGGTGAGTGAGATGTATGATGTATTTTTACTGGATTCTTTTATAAAAGATTTTCTGAAACAGGTGGTTTGTTTATTTTGTTGAGTGAAATGTATTTTTAGATCCTTTATGAAACCTGTATTTTTGTTTGTATTTTTGTTTTTCGATGAAACTGGTGGTTTGCTTTTTTGTTTGTTTGCTAGATTCGTTGGTGAGACACGTATCTTTTGTTTTTCAGTTGTTTTTCAGTCAATATGACCCGTTTTCTCTTTTTCATGTACCAGATTCCTTATGAAACATGTTTTTTGTTTTTCAATAGTTTATTTCCTTTATTTCCTTTAGAAAGCTCAAAGGATGAAAGGTGTATTTGGTTAGAAAGCTCAAAGGATGAAAGGTGTATTTGGCTTGTTTTCTCTTTTTCGTGTTTGACTGGATTCCTTATGAAACATATTGTTTTTTCCAATGAAACTAGTTTGTTTCCTTTATGAATGATGTATTTTGTGTTCTTCAGTGACACTGGTTTGTTTCCTTTATGAAACATGCTTTTCTTGTTTTTCAATGAAATTGGTTTGCTTTTTTTTATTCCTTGCTAAGATATGTATCTTTTGTTTTTCAGTCAATCTGGCTTCTTTTACCTTTTTATTTATCTATCTTTAAAAATTGGCTACTATAATCCCGGTGATGCCAGCACAAAAAGTCCATTTTATTACATTATTGAGTGCATTATTTTTTGTTAAATCTTGTGCTTTTTTATGCTCTCATCCTCTGTTTGTTAGGCACACAAAAGTCCATTTTCTTACGTTATTGAGTGCGTGTCCATTTTATTACATTATTGAGTATGTCATTTTTTGTTAAATCCTGTGTTTTTTTATGCTCTCATCCTCTATTTGTTAGGTGCACAAAAAGTCCATTTTCTTACATTATTGAGTGCGTTATCTTTTGTTAAATAATGTGTTTCTTTATGCTCATCCTTTGTTTGTTAGCCACATTTATTATGCTCTCATTCTCTGTTTGTCAGCAACAATTATTATTGCTTTCATCCTCTATTTGTTAGCCACATTTATGTGTTATAAGTATTTCTCTCTCTGTTTGTTAGCCACATTTATGTGTTATAAGTATTTCACTAACACAGCTAAAGTATTTCTGTGTTTTCGATGCATTTTGTCTGATAACACCTACTTATCTTGATAATGAATCACTACTTATCTTGATAATGAAATAGTTTGAAACGTTGATTCTAACTTTTATGAATGCGATGATCTAAAAATCATATTACAACAAAAATCTGGTTGCAAAAGTCTAAAATATGAAAACATCTACTTAATAATGTCAATGCCTGATCCATCTAAAATTAATGCGGCACTGCCTATTATCAGCGCGGTGAGACTGCCCCACCTAATAGTCTGAAGGTTGTTTACGCGACGATCGCATTAATTACGTATACTGATATTATACTGTTGTAAATATATGATTGAAACTAGTCAATGAGTAGTCTTGATATGTCCGATAACACCTGTATAATTGACCCACATGAATAGTCTAAACTTTAAAGGTCGTTTATGGGACGATTACGTATAGTGATTTCATACCGTTGTAAATATATTATTGGTACTAGTCAATGAGTAGTCCTGATCTATCTAATAACACCTGTATAATGATATCGCTACCATATCTCTTTATTGTGAAATTGTGCTTGTTATTATTAAGGTTGCATTACTAAGCAAAGCATGAATAAAAGTCTTCTGCAAAAAATCATCATTCAATGGGATCAATGTTCTAGTTTGTATGGGTTTGTATCTCGATGTTTGCTTTACTCTAGAATTCGATTATGTTTTGTAATTAACTTACTAGCTCAAGTGACATGTCTAAGACAGATACTTGGCTATCATAGATCGATTGGAGTCTATTTGCATGACATGGGATAAATGATACAAGTTAGTACTATTGATAATTAAAAAATGGTCTTGATTTTATGATACACTATATATCCACCCTTGTCCACCCTTGTTTGGTCGCTTTTTAAAAAGCAATTGTTTTTGTGAAAGTAGATATTTATCTTGTTTCTGAATTTTTAAAACACATTTATACACATTTATTTTGCGAAAGTAGATTGTTTTTGAATTGTTTTTAAAAGTTTGGCAAGACTATATTTTCAACATATCTAACATATCGCCCTGCTTGGGGCGGGGAATTGAACCAATAACTTCACATGCGGGGAATTGAACCAATAACTTCACATCAAGAATGTCTTAACAGATGCTTTAACAGAGCACCTGATCATCGTCTATCCAAGACCTCGTGGACCTCTTGTTTTTGAATTTTGAAATGACGGTTTTCTAGTTAAATGTTCTAACATGTATTCAGTTTGATAAGTAGATAGTTGTTTTCTTATATTTGGGGAATTTTGAAAATGATATGTAGATAATTGTTATTATACTGTTGTAAATATATTATTGAAACTAGTCAATGAGTAAGTAGTCCTAATATGTCTGATAACACCTGTATAATTGACCCACATGAATAGTCTGAAAGTTGTTTATGGGACGATTACGTATACTGATATTATACCGTTGTAAATATAATATTATTGGTACTAGTTAATGAGTAATCCTGTTTGATAACACTTGTTTAATGATATCGCTACCATATCTTTTTATTGTGAAATTGTCCGATAAGGTAATAGTCTTATTAAGGTTGTTTATAGAACGATAGCCTTGCTCACAATACTTATTATAGAACGAGTGTTACTAAGCAAAGCACGAATAAAAGTCTTTTGGCAAAAACTCATCATTCAATGGGATCAATGTTCTAGTTTATATGGGTTCGTATCTCGATATTTGCTTTACTCTAGAATTGGATTATGTTTTGTAATTAACTTACTAGCTCAAGTGACATGTTTAAGAAAGATACTTGGGTATAATAGATGGATTGGAGTCTATTTGCATGGCTATCATACGGATTGGAGTCTATTTGCATGACATGAAGGACATGAAGGATTAGATTGGAGTCTATTTGCATGGAATAAATGATACAAGTTACATGAAGGATTGGATTGGAGTCTATTTGCATGGAATAAATGATACAAGTTACATGAAGGATTGGATTGGAGTCTATTTGCATGACATGGGATAAATGATACAAGTTAGTACTATTGATAATTAAAAAATGGTCTTGATTTTATGATACACTATATGTCCACCCTTGTTCCCTTGTTTTATCCACCCTTGTTTCCTTGTTTTGTTTTATGGCCACTTTTTAAAAAACACTTGTTTTTGTGAAAGTAAATTGGATTGGAGTCTATTTGCATGACATGGGACATGGGATAATTGATACAAGTTAGTACTATTGATAATTAAAAAATGTCTTGATTTTATGATACACTATATGTCCACCCTTGTTCCCTTGCTTTTTAAAAACGCTTGTTTCTGTGAAAGAAAACACTTGTTTCTGTGAAAGTAGACATGTATCTTGTTTTTGAATTTTTAAAACACATTTATTTTGTGAAGTTTTTGAATTTTTAAAACACATTTATTTTGTGAAATTAGATTGTTTTTGATTTTTTTTTTAAAAGTTTCGTAAGACTACATTTTCAATACGTCCAACATATCACCTTGATCGGGGCAAGAAATTGAACCAATGACTTCACATCAAGGAATGCCGTAACAAATGCCTTAACAAAGCACCCGATCACTGTCTATCCAAGACCCATAAACCTCTTGTTTTTGAACCTCTTGTTTTTGAATTTTGAAATGACGATTTTCTAGTTAAATGTTCTAACATGTGTTCGTGTTCTCGGTTTGATAAGTAGATAGTTGTTTTCTTATATTTGGGGAATTTTGAAATGAGGGTTTTCTAATAAAATGTTCTAACATGTGTTCGGTTTGATAAGTAGATAGTTGTTTTCTTATATTTCGAATGCTTAGGACAAGACAGTTGGATCAGAATGAAATATAGTCATAAGTTAAAGCATTACACATGATTGGGTGCTATTAATAAGCATACCTAATCTATTACCTAGTCTGCAACGTTCCATTAAATTCGGGGCTAAGTCAGAACAGCAAATCCCAATTTTCTCTCCTGTTTCCTTTCTCGTTTTTCATCTTCGCTGCGACCTTTTCTTTCAATCAAAAATGAAAGTTCTTAGCACCAGCATTTCAAGCATGGCTGATATTCGGTAATTAATTTCAAGCATGGCTGATATTCGGTAATTAATTTCAAGCATGGCTGATATTCGGTAAGTAAGACTATTTACTACTATTTAGGGAAAGGTTCTTAGTACATCCTGCTCTCTACTTTTAATAGAGAAGATTCTTTAAATAACTTTGGTTATCTCTAATCGATATAATGGACGTTAGGTTAGTATTAACCAACAAATTAGCATTGTGGATGATCAATAGATTGAATCCATTGCAAACTACTATCGGAACTTCGACAGTCTGGATATGGACTTGTTTAGATGCTTGCACTTTATTTACTACTATTTAGGGAAAGGTTCTTAGTACATCTTGCTCTCTACTTTTAATAGAGAAGATTCTTTAAATAACTTTGGTTATAACTTATCTCTAATCGATAGAATGGATGTTAGGTTAGTATCAACCAACAAATTAGTATTGTGGATGATCAATATAGATTGAATCCATTGCAAACTACTATAGGAACTGCAACAGTCTGGATATATGGACTTGTTTAAATGCTTCCACTTACCTTGAGAGATGAATGCAAGTTATCTGTTAAATTTGTTTTCAAGGAACGTGTTTTTTGAACTCTGAAATTGGAGCCTATTTCGACATAGGCAGTTCTTCTGTCTACAAGAATTTTGATTTCAAAGAATGCATTGTTACTGGCATTAGAGAAAAACATTCATTTTTACAGTCACATAAGTCGAATCATCCACTTTTATTAGTGGGTAAAAGAATAATTATGCTTTTACTCATTTGCTTTTGATTTCAAAGAATGCTTTGTTACTGGCATTAGAGAAAAACATTCTTTTTTACAGGCACATAAGTCAAATCATCCACTTTTATTAGTGGGTAAAAGAATAATTGTGCTTTTACTCATTTGCTTCATCTGGCAGATGAAGATTCGATTTCTAATTTTTGTTTTCCAACTGTAAATCAAGTGAAATATAACAATGTTGCTATTAAATATCATTGAGATACTTCACTTGTTTGGCATTTGTAACTTTACAGTTACATATCATGCCTTACTTTTTTTTGCCTCTTTATGCTGCTGTCTTTTTTTGAGATTTCTCTTTCTTGCTTGCAGGAAAGTGTAGCCTTGCTGTCAGTGGTCGTGGAGCTCGCATCTTACGTTCAAAGCCTCTTACGCATACATATCCTGCAAAGGAAATATGGTGAGTACATGTATCAATGCATCCTGCATCTAGATATGAACTAATAGTATAATTTCCATCCTATCAGATTATTTTCTAAGTGAACAATTAAAAAATGAAAAATGGTTTTACAGATTAAGATGGCGGGGAAGGTTTTGTTAACCTATTTCAGTGCTACAAAACCGGACTTCCCAATATGCAAATATGTATGCCATGGCGTATTTTCTAATTTGTATTTTTTTAATGCTTCTTGGTCTGCAAAGTATTTATGGAAGTATATGCATCCATGCATCTGTATTTAGAATCTTAGATATGAATTGCATCTGAATTGCATCTAGGTTAAAATTTATAGGATAATTTCCATTCTACTAGTTTATTTTATAAATGCGAAATTTAAATAATATTTTCACATCAAGTTGCGTGGAAGGTTTTCTCAACCTATTTAACTGATAGAAAACTGGATTTCCAAATAAGTAAAATGCACACTATGGATTATTCTCTAATTTGTAATATTTTTCATGCTGCTTCGTCAAAAGCGGCTTACCAGTGAATTTTGAATTTTAATGTATTTAGATACCAACATCATTTGCTTATAATATTTGTTGTCATAAATTCTCTCTCTGGGCATATGTAATTTTGAATTTTAATGTTTGTAGATGTCAACATCATATGCTTTTTAGATTTCTCGATCTTTCTTTGGCCACATGTACAACCATACAGCTAGGACACCATTGAAGTCCTAAAATGATGGAAAATTGTTTTGGAGTTTTACATAATTGTTCATGCCTTGTCAACATTTAATCTCTAAGACATGGGCTGAATGACCCTAAAGTATGCATATCCACAGAACTGTATCCATAGAAATGTATTGTTTCTATTAGGGGTCTGCACTAGTACTTATAGCTCCAGAGTCTGGAGCTTTCGCAGGTCAATGTTAATATGTTTTTATTTGTTCACATCAAGAAAATCCATGTCATACCCTGGCTAATATTTGCCTACATCTTATTTGCACTGGGGAACACTTCCAGAATCTCTACCTTTTTTGTGTCAAACTTTAATACATGTTTGTCAGTTCGCATCAAGAAACCCACGTCCTTACCTTGGCTTTTATCAGCCTACATCTTACAGTTTTGCATGTGAACGTGAGCACGTTCTAATCTTTTATTTCAGGAAGTTTTGTGAAATGCATTGGAGATTTTAATGATGTCCTATGGAAATTTAGGATTTTGTTGTTTGTATTAGGTAGTTTTGAATGAGCTGCATGCCGTGCAGCAAATTCGTCCATATCCAAGATGATCTTTGCAGATCTTTCAATGATTTGTTAATGTTAAGGACATAAATTCCTAAATTTGAAGAAATGCATGTGATCTCAACCCGTACAAAAGGGCACTGACAATTGGTTACGAAGAGGGATCCATACGTTTTGAAGATGGATCCATACCCCTTATTTATCCCATATAAAGGGCACTAACACTTGGTTAGTAAGAGGGATCCATGATTTCCTAACTTTGAAGAAATGCATGTGATCTCAACCCCTACAAAAAGGCACTAACACTTGGTTACGAAGAGGGATCGATATGTTGTGAAGCCATACCCCTTGTTGACAGGGGCAAGAAGGCTTTCCCTAGTTTCAACCTCGGGCTTGTGAACTGTACCCCGAAGAAAATTGTGAGAAGTGCAAATCTGTCTCATAATAGAAACTATAATCACAAAAATGAAAATACCAATATCATTACATAAAAACTATACAAATCTTGAAAATACTAGTACAAATTTAGATAGAACTGTTACTGATCCGATTAGCAGGGCCTCTAACGCCCTGCTGTGATTGGCAAATATACGGTAGGGACCCACTGTCATTTTGACTCAAATCGGCCCAACTTCCTCCTGAAGGCCAAGTGAGGATTTTGAATTGATACGCCTCAACAAACTCCAAGTAAGATTAGTGCCTTAAATGGGGTCAAGGAGAGGTGGAATTAATTCTTGGCACTGACCCGCTGTTTATGTGTATAAATATGTAACAAAAAAACAAAAACAACAATACATCTACAACAAATAATATTAATATGTCGTGCAACTACTTGAAAGTTGAATTTGATGTAGGAGATAAATTCTAACCAATTATGAAGTTATTTCTCAGTTTAGACAGCTAGTTAGGGGTTTATGGAACAATCAGCTTGCTGTCAAGTTAAATCAATTTGCAGAAACGGCAATAAACAACAGGAAAAACAACCTATTTAACCCACTATGACCACCCAATATGTGCCAAAATACTCCTAGATCAGAAATCTAGGGGTAGAGAAGGCTGGTGGACGACAGATGAGTCTTATGAGCTCACTTTCCAACTGGTGGAAAGTAGCAATTTTCAACAACCTCGAAAGTGTGTTTTCTCTGGGTATGAGATCAAATGCATCTATGCTAAGTGCTAGATTTGAAAAAAACTTTAAATATTACTAGAAGGCAAATATTTTGGAGTCTGGACTCTATAATAGTAAAATCAACAAGGAAAAAAAATATGGTGTCCTTGGACATTTTTTGAAATTAGCTTTTGGCAGCTCGCTATCCAAAGAGGAGAAAAAATAATAATAGCTGTTACCCACCAAAAGTGGATGACCCCATAGGAGAAAATTTTCTCCTATCATCTATTCTAGTTGGCCAGCTAGTAGCCCCTGACAACCACTACTAGCCAATGACAGTATCCCATTCATATCTCTAACATTTGCATCAGCCATATGTTCCCTCACCCATGAGGATATGCCATTCCATTTGCATCAGTCATATGTTCCCTCACCCATTTGGGTGAGATAGCATATGTTGGAAGGTGGACTTTCAATCAAAATGAATAATGGTGCTTATGCTTGTTTGTAATTTGGGAATTTGATATGGATTATGGGGTAACCTAGAAGAATGAGGGGTTTTGACTGTGATCTTGATTCCTCACCTTAAATGTGATCTTGATCCCTCACCTTAAATGGGCGATTAATCTTTCATACTAGTCTAGTGGGACCTTCCCTAATGGCACAACGGGTATAGGAGGGGCACTACTTGGAAACCCCGATTGAGATAGGGTTGTCTTATCTCTTCCCATTCCAGACCACTTTCCATCTTACATTACAAACCATTGGTTTTTTGGCATTTGGCACTGTTTCCTAAGAGGGCAATTGCTAGACTAAGGGCAACAACGAAGGCTTAGCCCACTGTCACTACGACTAAGACTCCCTGCTCTTTACGGATTTTCACCGATGGGATAAGTCTCAATGCTTTTGGGAAGCCACTTATAATGGATATATCATTGAATAGGTATGAAGTGATCCCAAAAACTTTTTCCCAAGGAGGAAGTGAAGAATGGAACTTACTTGCACTTTAAGTTCCAAGGGACTTGCCTTCCAAGGTAGAGAGGGCGAGGATAAGGGAGAATGATACAACTTGTAGAGGTACCTCCCGATCCTAAATCTCGTATGAACTTGGTTTCCCAAATAGCCCTTGATGATTAGTCTTTGATAGGAAACGAGACCACACGAGACCAAGTGGACCCAACCCAGGTTCAAGGATGGAATATAGCAACCAATGATGCTCCTATCCTGAACAAGGTGAGGGGAAAGGATTAGACACGAATTTTTGATTCAAAAAGTCAAATTGATCCTACTAGGTTCTAGCCTTGGGGATGCCTAGGCAAAACTTGGTCCTAGAGCTAGGGCTTGGGGTTCTCGAAGATTCCACAGTTGGAATTGCCTCAAATTTGGAGGAGAGTGAGGAGTGTGAGGGGACCCACCAGTGCAGTAGCTTCTAAGAGATCGAAGTTTTCTTGTGGGTGAATTCTTGGGAAATTGATGCCCTAGGTGACCTATCAGGGCTAGACTTGGGAAAAGGGATAAAAGGTAAGAAAGAAGAGGAAGATGACCACCTTTTTGAGGGACCAGTGCTTATTTTTGTTGGGGATATGGAATCAAGGACGATAATGATTGAGAATTCGGTTTCTTAATCAAGGAGACTCGTAAAGTCAACTTCGTCCAATGTTAAGGGAAAAAGAAGAAAAGTGACCTTCAAACATTTATACAAATGGTGCAAGCTTATTGAGACAATACAATCTCTAGGACATTTCATTCATCTAACAATGGCCCATACATTAAACAAGCTAAATAGACACTTAATTCCACATTCCAATCATGCAACAATTAGCCCTAATTATAGTGAAGTTCAACAATATGCAGCAACAAAAATATATCATCAAAATTCACTTATAGTGTTAGAGAGTATATCCAACCAGCATCACATTTGCAGAAAACGAAGCTCCAACATAAAAATGGCCCATATCCATACATCAAAATTCATCCATTTATCCAAAATAATCCTCCATGAAGAAATGTGAAACTCTCTAAAGATAAAGAGATCCCAAGTGAAGTGATGATACAAATGAATACAACTAACATCAATTTATAACCCCTTTAGGAGTTTGAATTAGCCTATAAGCCTACATTAGCCCCTAGGCCTGACCCAAGGTGGGGGCAAGGGGATAGGGAGGTTGACCCTATGTGGACTCAGAGAGACAATGTGGACCCAGGTGGGAAAATGATGAATGGGGGTATAGTGAGTGGAAAGAGAGTAATATATGCAGATAAAGGAGCGGAACCACACACCCAAATTCATGGTTTCTCAAGTAGAACCACCCTAAAACCAAATGGTCAATAAAGGAGTTCCCACGAGACTAAGATCCAAGGGTAACATTCAAAAGAGATCAAGGGGACAAAAGCACAAACTAAGCCCACTTTTTCCGCCAAATCCCCCCATCAATCCATGTCTAGAGGTATCCATGATAAGTAAACCTAATACTCAATTACTAAATGAGAAGATAGATTCAGGAGGCCCACCTTCAAACATATGATCAATACAGATGGGTGAGGGACCACGTGGCTGGTTTAGGTGGCGGAGAAATGGCACAATGATCTAGAAGAAGGTTGCAAGGCGCTGTCGGCGGAGGTCCATCATAGAGAAAAATTTCTCCTAGGGATATCACCCACGAAGTGGTGGGTAACATCTGGCTCCAACTGGGACGTGATCTCTCGAAGAAGTAGGCAAGGCTACTCAAACTGGAGGTCAAAAACTCCGACAATCTCTTGGTCACTGTAGACCCGTTATCTGCACATGTCAATGATCAAAGCCATGGGGCAACATGTTTTTCACGGTGTCTAATGATCACCCATGCTTAATGTTAACCCAAAAAATCAACATAGTAAACAAAAATATGCAAAGTTTAATCTAAATGCATCTATCATGAGAAACATCATATGACATGATCCTTAATGCAGAAAATCAGCGTGCGATGCATCCTACTCTAACATGCTTATAGATATGCTACCACTACGTGTAATCATAACGCAGTGCAACCAACATATCATCATATCAATATCAATATACTCATGCCTGCCATTATGATTACTCATGTAGCAAATCTCAAATTGAATGTGCTCATAATCACATGGAGGATGAAGGGGCCTTATCAATTTCATTATTATTAGTACCAAAGATTGAGTCGAGAATCAACTCTTTCCAACTACCCCTCCTCATGCAAAGGAAAATAATAATCCTCCTTCCCAAGGGTATCGATAGATATGTCATTGTAAGTAATGCCTGAGAAACAAGGAATACTAATCTCAACCTCATCTTCCTTATCAGTGTCATAAATGGGAGCACAATCAAATTGAAGACCAACAATTCCCCATTTCTCCTTTTCGATGCGGGAATAATCTTCAATATCATCTTCCAAGGGGCTCATGGGATCACCTTCCTCAAGGCTCTCAGAAAGAGAGTTATCGGGAGTGATATCCTCGAGAAAGGTGAGGTCATCCTCAACTTTACTTTTTATAGCCTCTTGGTCCCCAACACACGTGCTCTCAAGATCATCATGTTCATCATGTGGACCCAAAAATGACTCATCTTCCTGTTCATCATCGAGATCCTCAAAGGTATCTTCATCTTGGTTAATTAACCAACGTGACAATTCTTATTTCCTCTTCTCTTGAAGAAGAATAACTAAGGTATTTGTTACATGATTTTGGTAGCATGCTTCTAAGAGGAGAGCATTAATGGGGTTTTCTTTATACTCACATTTCATCTTATGAAGCTTCACCTCTTCTTCATGCAAATGAAAGAATACTTCATTAAAATTACATTCCCTCACTAGCCCTCTGCATGACTACTATATTCATCCATTCTTTCTTGCGTGATTTTGAGGCTCAAAGGATCCAACTCTTCGTCATCCTCGGAAGGGATATTTTTTTTTTCATTGCCATTGTCTTCCACCTCCATAATTGACATTTGCTCATCATCCTTGCTTACACTTGAGCTTTCTTCAATGCCATCCAATTGATTACCCTTTGTGGGATTTTGTACCTCGTTATAGTCTTTGATAAGTTTATCCAGGATATTGAAACCACAGGTTATGCGAGCAAAGTCAAGAAGGCGAGTAGGATCTCTCTCATAGGAACACCTCACCGTGTCGAGTTGCACTTGTTGCGACCTATAAAACTTGAGCATGAATTCCATATCCATACCTTCCAATATACTTTTATAGGATTCTGCATGCTTAACCACAATCTTTTGTAGTTCTTGAATGTCTTGGTTATTTAGCTTTGTAAATATAGGACCAAGACAAATTTCCATTTTCCGATAGTCCATTTTTTATGGTTTTGTATATTTAGATCAAGATGGAGTTGCCAGGGTGAAATGAAGTGCCTTGATAGATGCCTGCTTCACCCTACAAGCATTAACTTTAGAGTGAAATGAAGAACTAGGGCTTCGTTCTTTCAATGGAGTCGCCAGGAATGATATATCAATATTGTCGTATGGAGAACCAGACACATGTCTTGTACCAAGCAACGATGCCAATAATGTTACCACTCAAACCAGCAGGGGACCTAAGAGGGGTTCCTAAGAGGGCAACTGCTAGACTAAGGTCAATGACGGAGACTTAGCCCACTGTCACTATGGTTAAGACTCCCTGCTCTTTACGAAATTTCACCGATGGGAGGAGTCCCGATGCTTTTGGGAAGCCACTTATAAAGGATATGTCAATGAATAGGTATGAAGTGATCCTAGAAACTCTTTCCCAAGGAGGAGGTGAAGAATGAAACTTGCTTGCTCTTTAAGCAAAGGACTTGCCTTCCAAGGGAGAGGGGGTAAGGATAAGGGAGAAGGATACAACTTGTAGAGGTACTTCCTGATCCCTAAAATCTTATATGAACTTGGTTTTCGAAATAACTCTTGATGATTAGTCTTTGATACGAAACGGGACCACACAGGACCAAGTGGACCCAACTCAGGTTCGGGGATGGAATATGGCAACCAATGATGCTTTTATCCTGGACAAGGTGAGGGGAAAGGATCATACAAGAAATTTTTATTCAAAAGGTCAAATTGATCCTACTAGGTTCTAGCCTTGGGGATGCCTAGGAAAAACTTGATCATAGAGCTAGGGAGCTAGGGCTTGAGATTCCCAGAGATTCCATCATTGGAATTGCCTCAAATTTGGAGGAGAGTGAGGGGACCCACCAAGACAGTAGCCTCTAAGAGATTGAAGTTTTCCGGCGGGTGAATTCTCGGGAAATTGATGCCCTAGGTGACCTATCAGGGTTAGACCTTAGAAAATGGACAAAAGGTAAGAAAGACAGGGAAAATGACCCCTTTTGAGGGACAAATGCTTATTTCCCTTGGGGATACGAAGTCAAGGATGATAATGATTGAGAATTCGGTTTCTTGATCAAGGAGGCTCAGAAAGTCAACTTCGTCCAATGTTAAGGGAAAAAGAAGAAAAGTGACAAAACAATCTCTAGGAGATTTTATTCATCTAACAATGGCCCATACATTAAACGAACTAAAAAGACATTTAATTCCACATTCCAATCATGCAACAATTAACCCTAATTATAGCGAAGTTCAATAGTATGGAACAACAAAAGTATATCATCGAAATTTACTTATAGTGTGAGAGAGTATATCCAACCAACATCACATTTGCAAAAATCGAAGCTCCAAGATAAAAATGGCCCAAATCAATACATCAAAATTCATCCATTTATCCAAAATAATCCTCCAAGAAGAAATGCAAAGTTCTCTAAAGATAGAGAGATTCCTTGTAAATAGATTGTCGCTGAAGATTAATAAATAAATCCTCATCTACTGCACCAATTTTTCTACATTGGGTTTTTCCGGGGACAATTGTCCAAAAATAATTGTGTTGATGTGATTGACTCTTGTGCTTATATTTCACTATTCTTTCTCTATGAAATTATGTGGTAACTGCAGTAGAATTTATTTTATTTTGATGTTTACTGAAGGGTTTTTGTAAATAACTTATTGTGGAAAATAAGTAGGAGAAATAAATCAGTTACTGTAGTCGAATTTCAAATTTGAATTTTTCACATGGTATCAGAGCAGAGATCGAGTAACAAGGTTGGAGATTTTGCAATGGGACGTGGTCTTGATGCTGCTGGAGCAGAAACTTGAAAGGGTTCACGTAGTTCTCCTGAGAAAGAGGAAAGCATGAAAGATACGATGGGTCACAACATCTCTGTGTTGACTTTCAGATTGGAAGAAGTTGCTTGCTTCCTTAGATGTTTGGTATATTGATAGCAGGGCTTCTGCACATATGACAGGAATACTGTGCAAATTTCTGAATCCTTATTACAGAAATCCTATTGCTAACTATTGATTTACTTCTCCTACTTGACTTATTACACAAGTTATTTAACTAAATATTCAGAAAAACTTCGAAGTAAACATAACTAGCAGCCTACACAAATATAGATCATTTATTGAACATCATGCATATATGACAAATGACAGATTTTTCGGACAAATGTCCGAGGAAAAACCCAATGCGGGAAAACTAGTGCAACAACTCTAGAGGGTTTTATTATTATGCAGAATCTGAATACAACATTCTGGGTACTAGAAACGGTTTGCCCTACAGAGAAAATACACGACAATTGTACCTTATCACTCGAAGACAAAGAATATGGTTGAATCACACCCTCAATCACGAATTACAGATAACGAGCCCTTTCTAGCCCACTGGAACCCTTAGCGCAACTCTTCAGCCTCTGTGTCAGCCCCTCTAGCCGAGCGCAACCTCTGCGCAACACAGTTTGCCCCTGCGTCACTCTAAAGGCCTCTGCGTCACCCAAAAGGGTCTGCGTCACCCTCTGCGTCCCTCCTGCCAGCCTCTGTGCTGCTGCTACGATGCTTGTTGAGAGATATAAATGCTAGATTTACACCCACATTTAAATTGTCAATCCGAGGTCGTAAGACTTAGAGACGTAGCACAATATATGCTACGAATACGATCTCAGGGATTTGCAAAATCAAAGTCCTAAAAACAATTTGAAAAGGAAATCATTCAAGAAAAGACATTCCAAAGTAAACACACTGCAACAAATAAAGAATGCAAAGATTCTTAAAAGACTACAACTATACTGCAAATATGGAAAGCATGAAGCAAATTCAATTTCAACTATTTTAAAATCTGTACTCAAAATTCTTCTTTCGAATGATGCTGGAAAGGAATCATATTTGCATGGAAGTATTCAACTCAGAATTTTAAATCATTGAACGAGGATATCTTTAAGAGTGTTGTTGGGCACTTTAATTATGTTAAAAATGTACTCAAACTAATCTTGATATTTGAATAAATGTTGTTTTCTTAAAACACCAAGATAAATTCCATGTAATGGTTTGAGTTGCTTATAAGTGCCAAACAATATGAATGGAAAATCGAATGAAATCCTTATTGCTCTTATACTATTTTGTCCTAGTCTTGAATCCCTGCAGACTAAAAATATGTTTTGTTATATAATAATATAATAAAGAGAACAGGGCAATTAGTGAAAATGAGAAAAGAAACACTTGTTAAGGATATTCTATTTTTAATCTAATTACTGAAACATAAATAAATCCTAAAATGACACTGGCATTAAATTTATCAAACCTATGCAATTAAGAAATTTTGAAATGGCAGAGTTGAGTTTAAATCACACTACACAATTCATTGAATAAAAAGCAGTCAAATGAATTACACGAGCAAGTAATAAAATGCAGTGAAGTAAATCACACTAACAGGAAATAAAATGCAGTAGAATAAATAGATCCTAAGCAATTTAGCAACGAGCTGGCTGATGGGCCCAACCACCCAGCTCAATCTTCTTGTAAAAACTAAATCAAAATACCATCTTCAAAAAATCCAAAAAAACTGGAAAATATAAATTAATTGCAGCATCACATTGTTATTGAAACCAAATTACATGAATGTTAAATAATTAAACGCTGGGCTCCAGTGGTCCCCTCCAGGGATCATTCCATTGGGCTCAAATTCTTCTCATGGCACAATTGAAATCTAGACTCTGCAAAAATACAATGTACAGGTTTAATTTCCACGTAGCCTAGCGTTCTTTGGTAATCCCAAATTGCCTATCAATGTATAGCAATCGCCCTTATATAGCAGCAATACTGCTCTGATTAAATGGATCGACTGTTTACATGGAATATGAATTTAGGATTTTTGTTAATACAAATTACTTAAAATCAGAACAAGAAGATTTTCTTTCCAATCCGAGTTTGAGTAGGTGCGATCTCGACTTCTGGAAGTAATTATACTATCGCATCGCTGGCTGAGGTAACTCATAGCTGGTAGGCTCGAGTCCGTCATCATCCTTATCACAGTCGTTAAATCGTTCTTCTGACCTGACACATAGTTGGGACCCATGATCAATACCTCTGTGCCTTCGTTTTGCCACAATCTATTACCAACGCTATGTTTGGGAGTGACCCCAATTGAGAGACTCTGATGTTGTTTGTTTCTTTGAGGGTTCCGACCAATCATGGAAATTTGAGATTTGAGAGATGCATAAGGGCACACACAAACTACAACCACATCTTCATTCATGTAATTGCATGTCCGTGGTTGAATCATTGCTACTGGACTTTTTGAAGAAATCACCAACGCTTGAGATGCGAGGATGTTGAATGGGTAAGGTAAAAGTCATAGGATTTTGTTGTCGAAGAGCCTCTAAGGTTGGCACCCTTGAGTGATGGAAAATATCGCACTAACCAAGCTTGAAAACAAATTTCGTAGAGCATAATCCTTGTTCAACTATCTCTTCGGAAGAAATTAGAACATCATGATATGCTGCCTTTGCTGTTGGAGTAATAATATTTTTTTGAAGACGTTGATTCTTAACTAGACCATCAGGGTATATGTTGCCACAATAATTCCTCACACCATAGTGACATACAAGTAGTTCCAGTGGCAAATTCAACAGGGAAAACAATGTACTTCTTGGCAATTGTTACATTAGGATCATTCATTGGTACAACAATATTAGGTATAATTTCTTTCTAGGATTTCTTGGCAATGATTAGAGCAATTCACCAATGATGGCCATTACCATAAAAATGACATTGCATGGGCGTTGTTCAAAAATATTTGTGCACAATCTCATCTTGAGACTCGACAAGAGGTGAAAAATGTAGTTCTCAATTTTTGTTATTGAATTCAGGCTATTGCTTCTGTTCATGAGATGAATCTGTACTCAAATGGGTTTTAGGAAGAATTCTTGTACTGCTGGTATGAAGATTGCCTTCGCTGTTGGAGTAATAATATTTTTTGAATACGTTGATTCTTTACTAGACCATTCGGGTATATGTTGCCACAATAATTCCTCACACCATAGTGACATACGAGTAGTTCTAGTGGCAAATTCAATAGGGAAAACAATGCACTTCTTGGCAATTGTTACATTAGGATCATGCATTGGTACAACAATATTAGGTACAATTTCTTTCCAGTAGTATTTCTTGACAATGATTAGAGCAATTCACCGATGATGGCCATTACCATAAAAATGACATTGTGTGGGTGTTGTTCAACAATCTCTACGCACAATCTCATCTTGAGACTCGACAAGAGGTGCAGAATGTAGTTCTCAATCTTTGTCATTGAATTCAGGTTGCTGCTTCTGTTCAGGAGATGAATCTGTACTCAAATGGGTTTTAGGAATTATTCCTGTGCTGGTATGAAGACTACTTAGTACATGACTTATTCAGCTGCCACCAGGAAGGCATATTATTAATGACATTAACACACAAAACACTCTTCAAAGTAATTAACAAGAAGAATTCATAATTTAATGACTATTGCCTCTGAATGCCTCTAACTATCAACTTAATAAGATAATAACACTAGTCACAAGCATAGAATTATTTGATAAAAATCGTAAAAATCTGGACAAAAGGCAACTCAACAATGCTGCCTCTCTGCTACTATATTCTCGGCCTTGGATTAGATCATCTCTTGCTGATCTCTGCTCCTCACTGCACTGCAAACTCACTTGGAAATCCTCAGCAAACCTTGCCCCAGAATTTCGACATAGCTTTAGTGCATCTGCTGTGTGTGTGTGTTCTCCAACTTAGCCCAAGCCTTTCCTTTATACTTTTCTCGTTGGCAAACCAACGACCGTGATCTAATCTCTAATCAATGGCTAATATTAAAAGAATGCTTGATCCACGTCCCTTAGAACATTCTCATCACATGTGTAAATTAATTCACTTTAATTTTTTGATTTCCCTAAGTTAGACTTAGGGTCCCCATTAAAAAAATTAACTATTTGAATAACTTTTACACCAGATGGAATTTCTCCAAACGCTTTTTAGGTCTTGGAGATCTCATGTATTCCAGCCCCTCCATAAAGTTTCAAAGCTAGAGCACACCCGATGCTACCCCAAAATCTCAACAAATATGAGAATGTTTCTCGAGCTACCAAGAAGAACAAATGAACTTCAAGATCACCAAGGGAAATAAGGCGAAATGTACCCTGTTGGAAGAGGAACTATAATTTTTCAAACTGAAGCAAGAGATCAACTTTGGGCCAGCAATGTGCCTGGTTTGGGGATGAACCCACTCTCTGTATCTCAACTACAAAAAAAGGGCTATGATGTATACTTCATTGGAAATAAAGTATATGTCAAACACTCGAGTTGGAAGAAGAAGGCCCAAATTGGGGCTCTAAGAATTCTCAAAGAAATCGTCACAGGAGTTCCAAAGTTGAGCACCAAACAGGGTGATGTTTGTGGAGGGTGCGTACTAGGCAAGTACGCCAAAGCAGCTTACTCCATAAGTAACAATATGGCTAAGAGTGTTTTGGGATAATACACTCAGACATCTGCTGGCTAAGAGTGTTTTAGGATTAATACACTCAGACATCTGCGGACCAATGTCCACAAGAGCTCTTAGTGGTGTCGAATACTTTGTCACCTTCATTGATGACCATTCTAGGAAAACTTGGATCTACTTTCTAAAGACAAAGGATGAGGTCTTTGATCAATTCAAAGAGTTTAAGGATCTGGTTGAGAATCTGACAAGAAAGTGGATAAAGGTATTGCGTTCAAACAATGGTGGAGAATATATCGATAAAAACTTCACAGAAATCTGCGCAAGGGAAGGCATGAAAAGAGAATGGACCACTCCATATAATCCAGAGCAGAATGGGTTGCAGAGAGGAAGAACATAACTATTGTTGAAGCAACGAGGGCAATGCTGTATGATCAAGATATGCTCAAATTTCTATGGGTGGAAGCATGCAGTAAAACTGTGTATGTTGAAAACAAGATTCCTCACAAGGCACTAGGTAAGATTACACCTGAGAGTGCATTCACTAGCAAGAAGCCAAAAGTGAGTCATTTCAAAATCTTTGGTGGTTTAACATACTGCCATATACCTGAAGAAAAGAAGACAAGTTGGATAAGACTACATAAAAGGGATATTTGGTGGGATATAGAGAAAATGCAAGGCATATAGAATCTACATTCCTGGCAGTAGGAAGATTGTAGTACGATGAGATGTAAAGTTCATGTAGGACAAAACTTTCAGGAAATCTAGGGAAATGCCTTCGAAAACACAGTCAGAGGATGATCCATTGGTTCAGCCACTCTGACCAGTCGAAACCAGCACCAGTGCTTCTCCAGGGCATAAGAATCCAGGAGTATTACCTCAGGAAGATTCACAGGAGGAGCAGGAAGATCCACCCACTACCAGCGGAAGAACGAGCCGAGAATTACGATAGATTCTGAGGGATGCAGAGGAGTTTGTCGTAGCTTCTAGAAACAAAAAGAGGGAGTGTAGACAACTTGAAAGGTACCAAACCTTGGTGGCTTAGGTTGGAGAACCCTCTAGTTTCCAGGAGGCAACTCAACATCAGGTATGGGTAGATGCAATGGTGGAAGAATATAGTTCCATAATGAGCAATGATGTCTGGGAAGTGGTACCTAGGCCTCAAGGCAGATCAATTGTAGGTTCAAGATTGATCTACAAGATCAAATATGCTGCAGATGGAAGCATGGAAAAATACAAAGTCAGGTTCGTGGCTAAGGGGTATGCTCAGAAGGAAGGGATAGACTGCGAAGAAACCTTCGCCCCATTAGCCAGGTATACTTCTATCAGATCCATGATATCCCTTGCAGCGTAAATGGGGTGCGAGATTCACCAGTTGGACGTCAAGACTGCTTTCTTGTATGGGGTGATTGAAGAAGAAGTATATATCGAACAACCAGAGTCGGATTGATGGTTACCTGCAGTAAGTGGGATTCATCAAGAGTGATGTAGATCCTAATCTCTACTATCTGACAGTAGGGAATGAGCCTTTAATTCTGGTATTATATGTAGATGACCTATTCCTAATAGGTTCGTCTAGGCTCATCAAGGATTGCAAGGAGAACCTAGCTACAAAATTCGACATGAAGGATTTGGGACTGATGCATTATTTTTTGGGGATGGAAGTTTGGCAGCAGAAGGGTGAAATCTTTTTTGGACAAGGGAGGTATGCTACAGAAATTCATGGTTCCACCATGAACTGACTAAGGTTGTTGACAACATAACAAATGTCTGGCCTAGTGTTAACCAAATACATCATTGATTGGAAGAAGATTGATGTGTTCGAGGATAAAGGGGTTGATCTTACCTTGTACAGACAACTCACAGGGTCCCTGATGTATCTGGTTAACACTAGGCCAGACATTTGTTATGCCGTCAACAATCTCAGTTAGTTCATGGTGGAACCAAAGAGGGTGCATTGGGCAACAACCAAGCATGTTCTCAGATATATACGAGGAACAATTGAGCATGGATTAAGATACAACCGGGGCAATGACATCTGACTGAATGGGCTCTATGATGCAGATTGGGCTGGAAGTTCAGTGGATCAAAAAGTACTAGCGTGTGTTGTTTTAATATTGGATCAGGAATGACTTCTTGGTGCAATAGGAAACATAAGTTCGTGGCTCTAAGCTCAGCTGAGGCGGAATATATGGCAGCCAACACAACTTTGTGTGAAGCCATATGGCTTAGGAAGTTGCTTCTGAATCTATTCGGGAGAATGATGGAAACGACCAACATTTTATGTGATAATCAGAGTTGCATCAAGCTCTCTGAGAATCCCGTGTTTCATGATTGATCGAAGTACATTGACATCAAGTGTCATTTTATCAGAGACTGTGTCCAATGGGGAGCAGTATAGTTATAGTATACTCCAATAGGAGAATAGGTGGTAGACATCCTTACTAAAGTCTAGGAAGAACAAAGTTTGTTTATTGTAGGGAGAAGTTAGGGATGATTAAGAATCCGTTTCAGTAGCAGAAACATATGAGTGCAGAACTTAAGAGGGAGCTGCAGTACAGATGAGGCAGTGATAGTGAAAGTATCATGGGCAGCAGTACAATGGCAGCAACATCGCAGTGGTTGATGGACTTCAGCAGCGCAAAAGATGCTTCATGGTCAGAGCAGTATGCAGCAGGCAAATTGCTAGAGCACTTTCCTCGCTAAGAGGGAGTGTTGATTTTTGTAGCATCGCAAAGTGATCTAAGTCTCAAATTTGGTGAGGAGGCTTAGACACCAGTATTCCAAAGAACCGAGAAACCGTTTGTGGAAATTCTGCTAAGTTCATGCTTTATTAAAATAATTACTTATTTTAATGGGGACACCAAGTCTAAACCTAGGGAAATTAAATAATTAATGGGTATTAATAAAACAGAGTGAATCTTCTAAAGTGAAGATCAAGTCAAGTTTTAATCTTAACCATTGATTAGGCTTCTAATCTGGCCATTGATTTATCAACGAGAAGATTATTAAGGAAGGTTTGAGGGCAATTTGGAAAACAAGCCGGGCAAACACTCAGTAGCTCGAGGGAAGTCGATTCTTCAGAATTTAGAATTCGATTTCAGAGGGAGAGTTTGTTATGTATATTTTATTAATTGTTAGTTAGATATAGTTATATTAGGTTTTATTAAGTGAAAGGGCATGATCAAAGATCATGCCTCCTCACCAAGGGACACCATGAGGCTATATTTAAAGCCTCGGTGATTCCCCATTGTAATCATCTCTCTCATATCTCATCTTTTATAAATAATAATATAAACTTATTCAAGTTGACCAGAGTTTTTACACTCCATTGGTATCGGAGCAGTCGCTCTTCTGGATCTGTGTGATCATCAGGTTAAAGAATTTCGAAGGAAATTTCAAATTTTTTTTTTTAAACAAGTGCAGTATTGCTTCCCGAACTGTTCAACAACCATTTCAGAATTTTAAATTTTGCAATTTGTCCGTGTTCCAATCCATTCTGTCGTACATCCACAATTACAGGTTGTTGTGATTGCACAGTCATATGATTACAGGGTCATAAGATATACAATTAAATTGGGTGTGAAGCTGCTATCGTTTCCTTACGGTTCACTGCTATACGTTTTCCACACGCTACCCCCACCGCCTGCACTCACCTTGCGTGCCCTCCCACTCACTGCTCCGTAGCTCGACTCGCTCCCATACACCTCTCACGTCATTTCCCTTACCCGCAGCCAGTCGTTGTTCATTCCATCACTGGTGCTTCTGCATCCCCACGGTCGAATTTTCCTATCCACACCTGTTCCCAGACATCTCTGCCATACGCTGCCTTTGTTCTCCATCCATTCGCAAGCCAAAATCTTTCGTAACATAATCGACCATCTGACACACTGTCATACCGTCTGACGCTATCCTCTTGTCATTGTTGACCACACTACATCCATTTCTTCGTGTTGAACTGTCACCATTTGATTTTTGTGCCCTACCCTTTCGCCGTCCCTCACACACTGTTCGACATCCGTCCCCACAATTCCGCCGTTTCACTTCGCCCAAAAAAATAAAAACTTACGTTTAAAAAAAAATCGTGAAACAATGTGTGATCCACGTTTTAATTCTTCTGAGCATTGTTGTATTCTGTCGTTTGACCTCCAACACTGCGCTCGTACCACCTTCTGGAAGGTGTGGCATATTTCTGCCAACCATTGCGTCATTTCGTTGTGAATCGTTGTATTCTGTCGTTTGACCGTCGGGCTTGATGCTGCCCTGACAACGTTTTGCCATTCTGCCGCCAACACACAAAAAAATCGGTTCAGTCCTTTCGATTCTGCCACATCCACAAAAAAATCGTGAAACAGTGTGGACGGTTGGTAAGGATCCACGTTTAAAAAATCGATTTGTTTCCCCTATAAGAAACAATGTGTCTTTTCAGCGGAACGTCACATTTTTAAAAATGATTTTTTTTTTAATTATATAAAATATATAATATATAGTTAAATTGATAATTATATATATATATATATATATATATATATATATTATAATTATATAATTCATTTATATATTATTTTTTTTAATTATATAAAATATATAATATATACTTCAATTGATATATATATATATATATATATATTATAATTATATAATTCATTTATATATTATATAATTCTCATTTAATAATTATATAATTAAATTATATATATTATATAATTTTTAATTAAAAATTATATAGATATAGATATATATAGATATAGATATATATATATATATATATATATATATATATATATATATATATATATATATAATTAATTAAATATTAATTAATTAATTTTAAAGAAAAAAGAGGAGAAACTGGCAAAAAAATATTCCCCACCTCATACACGTTCAATGTCTTCATCGATGTCGATGGCTGAATTCTAGAAGAAATTGGGAGATCTTGAGAAACAAATTAATAATAATTTCGAAGAATTCGGAAAGAGGTTAATCGATCTGGAAGGTACAGTTGCAGGGCACTCCAACGACATCACAAAAATTCATGATACGACAAATCGAATAGAAAGACAAATGTGGCTAAATCATCACGCAGGCTACGTGAAAGCAGAGCTAACTCTTCAATAAGCTAAATGATAAGATAGATAAATTAAGTCGCATATGAATCCCTAATATCTCCTAACAAGGAACAAAATCAACAAACAATTTACAGACCAGTGGAACTGAGAAGGTTGATCAGAAAAATCGATTCCCTACATCATCAAGAAGATAGTAATGCATTTTCAAATAAGCAGCCTCTAGAATGCATTTGCTAATCAATATCCCTTCTTGTTCCACCATCCCACCATTAGCATATCGTCGAAGAGCCAAGATCGACTCACCCAAATTTGATGGTAATGAAAAAATAGCGTTAAATGGCTTAATAAAGCAAAAGAATATTTTGAGATTTATGACATTACTAGTGATGACGAAAAAATTAAGCACGCTTCCATGAAAATGGAAGGAGAAGCATATAATTGGTATATTTTGTGGAAAAAGATGACGCTTGCTATTAGTTGGATGAAATTTAAGGATGCATTCTTTAAAATATTTCAAGGTATAAAAGAAGAAATTTTTTTTCAACATTCATCAAATTACGCCAAAAAGGAGATGTGGATGAGTACACTCAAGAATGGGAGACCTTAGCGACACGAGTACCTAGATTGTCAAAATCTCGTCTAATCCAATCTTTCATCTCAGGACTTAAAATCCATATACAAGAAGAGCTCGAACTTCAAAACATTACATCAGTAGAACTAGCAAGGCAAAAAGAAAAAACTGCTGAAAAGAAATTTGAAAGGTTATCTTGGTCAAAACCAGAAAGAGTATATTCGAGACGAAAGTTTCCTCAATCTACAAAAGAAGATAACATGAAATATGTTCCACCACGCTTTCTTGAAGGAGATAAATCTAACATGGAAATACAAAGGATGAGAGAGGGCAAGTGCAAACGTTGTGGCGAAAAGTGGGACCCTAAGCATAGATGTGCTAATGGAAAAGAAAAAAATCTGTATAATTGTGAAGCAACGAATGACTCTAACAATGATGATTCAGATGTATAAGGAATAGAAGACACCCTAGAGTTCTCTCCAAAAGTAGATGATTAAAGCATTCTGCAAGTGTCATTATCAGCCATGACAGGTATATCACAACCTCAGACACTAAAATTAAGAGGACACATTAAGAAAAACAACGTAATGGTTCTCATCGACACTAGCAGCACCCACAATTTTCTAGATTCAACCATGGCCAAAAGACTCAACATATTTACTTTTCCCATGCCTAATATGAAGGTAATGGTGGCCGATGGTAAGAATATTGAGCAAGTAGGGAAATGCCATAAGGTCAAATTACAGATTAAAGACTTTAGTTTAGAGTATCCATTCTATGCAGTACCACTAGGAGGAGTAGATGTGGTCTTAGGTATTCAATGGCTACAAAACTTAGGTACTTATTCTACCAACCATCAGAAGCAGTTTATAAGATTTAAGTGGGAAGGGAAAAAGCACAAATTATATGGATTCCAAGCCCTAGAAAATCAAATCGTATCGTCATCCCAGATGATGAAGATGATTCGAAAATTAGTGGTAGCCTATATAGTACAATGTCATCAGTTAGAAATGTTATCTACAAAAAGGAACCATGAAGAGTCACCAGAAGTACAAGGACTAGTTCAAAAACATGAAAACTTATTCCAGTACCTACCAATGAAAATGCCTCCTAATAGGGAAATCAAACATACAATAGAATTCAAGGTAGGATCAGACCTTGTTAACATCAAGCCTTATCGCTACCCACATCACCACAAAACTAAAATTGAGAAGATAATCCAAGATCTTTTAAAATGTGGGGTCATATCAAAAGGAAAGAGTCTGTATGCCGCCACAGTTATATTGGTAAGAAAAAAACATGGATCGTTCCGGCTATGCATTGACTATAGAGGATTAAATAAGATAACAATTAAAAATAATTTTCCAATTCCCTTTATCGATGAAATGCTAGATGAGCTACATGGCGCAAAATACTTCTCTAAGTTATACTTAAGGTCAGGCTATTACCAAATCAGAATTAGATTGGAAGATATACCAAAACCTGCATTTCAAACACATGAAGGTCATTATGAGTTTAAAGTAATTCCCTTTGGGTTGAAAAATGCACCAGCTATGTTCCATGCTACTATGAACGAATTATTTCGTCCATATCTTAGGAAATTTGTACTAGTATTTTTTGATGATATTTTGATTTATAGTAAAACTTGGAAAGAGCACCTGCAACACTTGGAAAAAGTTCTCACATTATTAGAAGATCATCAATTTTATGCTAAGAAATCCAAATGCACCTTTGGAAAAGAAGAAGTCAAATATCTGGGACACATAATATCCCTTGAAGGGGTAAAAGTGGATCCTTTTAAAATTAAAGCTATAAGGGAATGGAATAAACCAATGAATATATCTAACCTAAGATGATTCTTAGGATTAATGGGATATTATCGAAGATTTATTAAAGACTATGAACACAGAACTGCACCTCTTACAAATATTTTAAAGAAAAATTCGTTTCAATGGAATGAAGAAGCAGGAAAGTGTTTTGAATATTTGAAGGAACTAATGTCTAATGCACCAGTATTGGCAACTCCCAATATTTCTAAACCATTTATCATAAAATGTGATGCCTCTGGATTCAGTATAGGTGCAGTATTAATGCAAGAAGGGTACCCTATCACTTTTAAAAGAAGGAAGCTAAATAAACGAGATCATCTCAAGTCCACATACAACAAGGAAATGATCGCAATTATGCACGCATTGGCCAAATGGAGACAATATCTATTAGGGAGTAAATTTTCCATCCAAACGGATCATAACAGTCTTCAGTATCTCCTTCAACAAAAAACATTCTCTAAAGAACAACAAAAATGGATCGAGAAAATTGCCGCTTTCGACATGGAGATATTAGATAAGAAAGGAAAAGACAATGTAGTAGCAGATGCCCTGTCCAGAAAAGATGAAGAACCAACACTACTTGCAGTTTCGGTTTTTGTTCCTGAATGGCTTAATGAGATTCGAAATTTGTACGCCAAAGATCCAGAAATGTTGGCTATAATCAATAGTCTCCTAGGAAATTCAAAATTTGAGTGGAAGAACGATATCTTATGGTACAAAGGAAGAATTTATCTAAACTCCAAATCGAAGTTTATATAAGAAATACTCAAGTAATCACATGATTCCATGTCGTCTGGGCATGTAGGATATTTTAAAACCTATTACAATGCATGTCAATCATTTTTTTGGAAGGGTATGAGTCACGATATTCAAAAATATGTAGCAAAATGTGACAAGTGTCAAAGAAATAAAAGTGAAAATATTATGACACCTGGGTTACTTCATCCGTTAAATATTCCGAATCAGAAATGCGAAGAAATATCGATGGATTTTATTGAAGGATTACTTGTATCTGATGGGAAGGATAAGATCTTCGTTGTAGTAGATAGATTCACTAAATATTCTCACTTTATCGCTCTCAAGAAAACAGACTCTACAAAGCAAATTGCGGAGATATTCTGCAAACATATTTATAAACTACACGGCTTCCCAAAATTTATTGTCTGCGATAGGGATGCCGAATTTAAAGGAAATTTTTGGAAGGAATTGTTCAACCATATAGGAACCTACCTCAACATTAGCTCAGCTTATCACCCCCAAATGGATGGACAAACAGAGGTTTTCAATAAATTTTTGGAAGCTTACCTATGGTGTTATGCTACGGAGAAAAAAAATAAGTGGGTTCAATGGTTGCATCTCGCTGAATGGTGGTATAATTCCACTTACCATACATCGACAAAAATGACTCCATTCCAATCTTTATATGGATATGAGCCCCCGAAGTGGAAGATTTTGCTTCAGTCCAATCAAATCTGCCAGCAGTTAAAAACCAGCTAGAAGAACACCAAAAGGTCATCCAAGTTCTAAAATAAAATCTGAATATTGAACAGAATCGTATGAAGAAACAGGCTGACCGTAATCGAACTGAGAGATCATTTGAAGTTGGAGATTGGGTGTTTGTCAAGCTCCAACTGTACAACTAGCTGTCCCTGAAAAAAAAGGGAAACATAAATTAGCTCTGAAGTTCTATGGTCCGTATCAAATTATGAAAAAGATCAGTCAAGTCGCTTATGGGTTGAGCCTTCCTGACACCACAAATGTGGTTCATAATGTTTTCCATGTGTCCTACTTAAAAGTGTACATTGGGTAAACTATCATTAAGCCCCCAAACAACACTCTCCCATTTTGGATGATGAAGGCAAGCTCGTTCTAGAACCCGAAGGTATCCTATCTACCCGTGATAAGAAGTTGCGCTCGCGTGTTATTACCGAATATTTAATCAAGTGGAAGGACTTGCCCATTGAAGAAGCATCTTGGGAGTCTGAAGCGTGTTGCCAGCAACACCCATCGTTACGTATGCTTTGAGGACAAAGCATCTTAAGAGAGGAGCAATGTTATGTATATTTTATTAATTATTAGTTAGATATAGTTATATTAGGTTTTATTAAATGAAAGGGCATGATCAAAGATCATGCCTCTTCACCAAGGGACACCATGAGGCTATATTTAAAGCCTCGGTGATTCTCCATTGTAATCATCTTTCATCTTC
>CM076570.1:1609083328-1609213087 GCA_034641835.2 Pinus albicaulis | reverse complement strand
CCAATAATTTGTTTTATGGAGAAATTCCCACCCAAGTATCTGAATTGAAAGTTCTTTGTACTACACCCGGTCCAAAACTCTATGGGGAAGTTTTGATGCTCTGTCTGCTAATGGTTTCACTAGATCGGACAAAACTGATGCTATGTTCTATGTTCAATTTCAAGGGATAGGAACAAAATTTTCAACTTCAACTTCTTTATTCTTCTAAGGGTTTCGTCAACTTGTCAAACAATAGGTTAACCGGTAGAATTCCTTCATATTTTGGGTTAGTCAAAGGCCGAGTTTAGATATCTCCATCAATAAATTGACAGGACACAGACACATCAAAGATGGAGCCTAGACCAAAAAAATAAGTCAGAGACTACTGCAAACGCAACATGCAACTCAAATTCGAGACATCGAAATAAAAAAAAATTCAATAAATTCGCTTGCAAAGCATTAAAATATGGGGTTTTCAGAAAATAGAAAAAGATTCAACTTGGTTATTTCGGGAGATTCATTTTATAAATACCTTGGGCAGGCTGTCGATGAAGGTGGGCAGCATCTTGAATTTACTTCCTCCTCAGAGGCCAATCCGGCGTGCATCTCAACAGCTATGGAATCAACCAGCTGCCTCAAACGATACGAGTAGAGCATCCATGCAGAATGCCCTGCAGAATGTTCCACTTTCAGGCGGGAATAAAAATTTATCAAAAAATAAAAAATAGAATCGTTCTTCCTCAAAAGTATTCAAATTGAGTTTTCAACCAATGCGACAGCGTGGGCGGAATTTTTTTGGAGGGGAATTGAAATCAATTTAAAATTTAAAATTAAACATTAAAACAAAATTAAATTGCAATAATAATATTTAAAAAAATAATAATAATTATATATAATATTAAATTAAAAATTAAATTTAAATAAATAAGATATTAAAATGTATATGAATTATTTAATATGTAAAAATTATAAACATAATTAATTAGTAGTTATAATTATTTATGTGGTCATCTTTAAATTAAAAGACTCAAAATTAAATTTATCTGGTTTTTCCTTCCTTTAATATAGACATAAAAAGGTATGATAAAATTTCATCTTTTAAGGTTTGATAGTTATTATTTTTTTTCACTAAGCTTTGATCTATCATAATGAGGCCAATTGCCCAGATTTAGCATTATGAGAGTTGTTATAGTTGCTACAACACCACCCAAAATTTTGGGCATTTGTCGAACTCTGATGTTTTCCCCATTCGCACTTTACATGTTGCCCCCACACATCATGTGTTGCCTCAGATGTTGACACTATGACAACATTACGGTTTCGAAGGTGTGTCGCTTCGGTGATGTGCCAAGAGACTCCCTTCACTTCAAAACTTATCTTTCCCTAGTATGTATCGCAACCAACAGAAGCACTGAATGTGAACAAGTAGCATTTCATTTTGGATCCCCTTATGTTGACTATACTAGGGTTTGGGAGAAACCATAATTTGGAAAGAAAGTGACTCCCTTTATGTGTTTAACCTATGCCTCTAAGGGCATAGTCTCATCGGCATCGCACACCATGGTAAGATTTATTGCATAGTATGTCACCCTAGGCCCTTGACTGGTCCTATGCCTCAGCATGTGCAATAGGGTTTGAGAGAATTATATATTTTTCTCGGCATCCTTGAAACCTTATGCGTTGGTGATTGAAGGTCCAACCCTGCCATGAATTAATCCTTACTCTCGAGGGTGATTATCATCTTCACCTTCTTATCTTATCTCGAAACTGGATCACTCATATGCATCAGGGTTTACAAGGTACCTCGTATAGCATTAGTCCTCATTCCCTCTCATTTCTTTAGGTTTTGGGCAGGTAGTTGTTGTCGGGAGTTATCTTGTCATCAACCTACATTTTCAAGGGTGTTTTCCCATTGGTCATATTGTGCATGTGCCCTTATTCTCTCTATTAATTTAGGGTTTGGATTATTATGGTCTTGTTCATATGTTATAAAATCCTAAGTTATCATAGCCATGAATCAAAGGTTAAAACATTTTCCTCTTGAATTTCACTTTGGCACGTATTACTTGGGTTTCTCTCCACCAAGTTTTAAGGAATCATATCCATCATGTCCATGTGCATAGGCATTATTTTCCCAAAATAAGGTTTGTTTATGTGTGAGAGAGTAAGCCTCCAAAGCTTGGCATTTCGCTTCATATGTTAATATTAGAAGGAATGTTTGAACATTCAAGTCATAATCGTTTACAAAACCACCTGAAAGTCTCTAGTGTAATTATCACAAGATATGCTTAAGTTGAGGATAACCTGATCATGATCGTTGAAGTCCTTACTTAATGCATGCCTGAAATTCTGCTATTTGGTTGATAACCAAATCTTTATATTGCGAATGTGAAACAACTTTGGATAGTGATACCCTAGAGCCATAAAGAGACTTACTATTTGTATTAGTATTCATATTGTTTTATGTTGTGGCTCATGCCTTCTTGTAATTACTATTTGGTTGGAAATTGATAGTAGAAAAGCATTAGAGTAGAAGCCACTGGTTGGAGGGATCTATAATCTATTTCCAGGGATTGTTTGTTGGGCACGTGTTGTGATGTGTTCGCTTGGGGTATTGATTTTGAGATTGAATTGTGAATAGTATTCATGGAATTAAATTTTGCTTATTTGATAAAATGGAACTCTTGGCAAAGATAGTAGTCAAGAACTTGAACAAATCCATCTTTGAATGCAGACCTAACCATGAAATATGTCATCCTAACATTCTTAAAGATCCACAAGGGACGTTTTGATGCTAGTAGTGCAATGTATTTTCTTCTCTAACCATCCAATAATTTGTCTCCTACAAATTTATTTATGTGCCTATATCCATGAAAATATTTCAATCCATCAAAAATGACATTTCAGCCGCCTAGAAGAATATAAAAGGGATTAGAACTTGTAGTAAAAAATGTTACCATGCTATCTTAAATTTTTAATTGATTATTTAATCAGTTTCTTCATTCATCATGGCCCAAGGATAGAACCTAGTAAGATCAATTTGGCCTATCGAATTAAAAAAACTTGTCTGGTCCTTTCCCATCACCTTGTCCAGGATAGGAACATCATTGGTTGCTAAATTCCATCCCCGAACTTGGGCTGGGTCCACTTGGCCCCGTGTGGTCCCATTTGGTATCAAAGGCCTTTCATCAAGGATCATTTGGAAATCCAAGTTCCCAAAGGATTTTAGGGATTTAGAACTTCCTTCATAAGTCTTATTCTTCTCCCTCAACCCTTCAATCCCCCTCCTCTCTCCCTAGAAGATAATTCCCTTGCCTAAAAGGAAAGCAAGTCCCACTCTTTATTTTATCTTAGGGAAAGGGTTTCGAGGGTCACTTCCCACCTATTCATTGAACTATACTCTACAAGTGACTTCCTAAACTACTGGGAATCCACCCATCGGTGAAAGTCCGTGAAGAGCAAGGAGCCTTAGCTGTGGTGACAATGGACTAAGCCTCCATCGTTTCCCTTGTCCTAGCAGTTGCCCTCTTAGGAACCCTTTTTAGATCCACCACTAGTTTGAGTGGTAACAAGTTGTTCACAATTACATTTGTGAACAACTCTTTGGTATGCCCACTTTTGCCATACTACAACTCCAAGATGAGAAGTCCAGGGCTATGGAGGCTGCCCTTCTTCTCACTAAATCAATCCTCTACAATATAGTGAACTAGGGCTAGTTGGTTGGCCCACTTGACTGTTACTTTAGTCCTTCAAAGTCTGCACATCCTTAGGCCCTATACACCTACCCTTCTACCAATTTTGTTGTCCTTCACCAGAACAAGAGTCAGAGCTCTTCTTTGACAGTAACCTAATAACCCTCCAACTGTAATTGGCCTACCATCAATCTGCCCAACCACAGTCAATTATTTTTATTGATCTAGGGCCCACAATATTGTCTTCATCTAGGGCTCTTCAAATCTGCCACCTAAAAATGGTTTGAGTCCTCTCAAGATCATTGTTCTTGTGTATCGACAATTTTATCTTTTTTGTCCAATCTATGAACAAATATGAACTACTAGTCCTCTTATCGTACTTCTAACAATCTATAGATCACTGAACTAGGGTCAAAAATCAGCCACTAACAATCCATTTACTAATTTTTTATAGGTTTCTTCATATCTTTGTCTAAAAATCTATGGAAAGTCCACCAAAATCAACTCCTCTGCATGTCAATCCATTCTTCATATGGCACATTTCTTCTGCATGCTCAATCTTCTGCTTAGGTTCCACCCTCCTTTGGATATGTTGTCTCCACACATACTGAATCTGTAAACCATCTTCCAGATCTGCGGTCTTTATTGCAGAAATAAACCTCGCTCTAAGGGTCACAACCCATTTTCTTCTATGCAAATTTGTCACAGTCTTAAGGTCATACCTTATGAACTAAACATGCTAGGAAACTGTCCTAACTAGGGCATTATACTTATGTACTTCTAATTTTTGTAGAAAAAATCCTATCCACACATAGAAAAAACATGACTCTTGCCTCCATAAGAGACTCGACCTAGCTCACATGGATCCATAGATTCTGGGCATTTCTTTGACTGAATCTTGACATGAACTTCAGATCTCAATGTCGACCCTCAAACTAGGGTTAAATCAGTCAATATTACACCTGCGTCAACTTTTGTTATGGCTCTAAATTATAGTGCAAGCCCTCCTCCATTTATGTTGGTCTTTATCACAGACCTTGTGGCCTACTAACCACCAAAAGGAAATATGGTATCAACCCTCTCTTCTATTTCATGTAGAAAATCTAACCAACAAGATTCAATCTGATCTTGTAATCATGTACTAAAACAAGATACCGAATCCTTCCTACAATTTGTGGAAACAAAACAAAATTGCACAATCACATATAAGTAAGAGAAACAAGTTATTAATCGCACAACACAAGATGTATCTGGGGAAGCAACTGCTCAAAACCCTCTATCTCTATTTTGTATTAAGTCAAGGAATCATGAAACAACACAATGCTTAATCTCTCTTGAGATTCTCCAGCGCTTTGCCAATTGTCTCTTGCTGATCTAGGAAAAATCGGCCTAGTACTTAGCCAATTCTCAACCTTCCTTTAGCCTGCCTTGCTCACACAATTCATATGGAATTATCTCCATCATAATTAGGAAAATCAACCTTCCTTGATTCGCAATCCATCATGGCATCCCAATGACTTTATAATTGCACATGGGAATTTTTCAATAAATACAACTGATAGTTATGTTCCTCTGAACTGTGTTACAATAAGGATCAAGGGTCTTTTTATTATTTAAAATAAGATAAAACCCTAAACAACCAAAACCCTATCCTGAGGAGATGTAACACCAAGAGTTTATGGGCCCTGTTGGGGTTAGTTGGGCAACCAACTTCCTGGGGTCGTAACTTTGTCATATGATCTTCGTTTGACGCACACGATACCTTGTTAGAAATATCCCTCCGAGGACTACAACTAACAATACAATTTCTATGAAATCGCCAAACCTTTAATGCCCAAAAAACATCGTTTGGGGCCTCAAAATGGCTTCGAAAGTTTAGGACCCAAAAAACTGACAAAAATAGTAAATTGTGCTATAATTAAGGAAACTGAAAAACTGAAAGAGACAATGGTGAGGGCCCAAGTGGAATAGGCGGGTGGCCACAAATATCCACCTCAATCACCTTAAATCGAATTTCTTGAGCTAACTCACTCATCACGACTTACTTAATTGACACAAGTTGTTATGAGACGAAATTACAATTTATTGTCCAAAATATTTAAGGGAAAAATAAACTAGACGCCTCACATTCCTCACTCCTGGTACATCAAAATTCCTCACAAGTGTGGGTGCATTTTTTTTGTCCTTTCTAGTCGCCAATTTCACTGTTTCTCGTTGCAAATTTCAACACTCCCTCTCAACAAGAAAGGAATTCAATATATCCCCATTCGGTACCTTTGGAATGTTTTGCATGCTACACTTCTCTAGTGTTGTTTGCACCTGTAAATCCTGAAATTGAATAGCCTTTGAACAACTGAATTAGTATAATGCATCTATCATCAGAGTCTTCTGACTGCTGCTAGCTACTGAACCTGTCTAGTACTGGATTCTCTGCACTACTGCTGACATCTGCATCCGCGCCCTTTAAACTGTTGCTAACTATATTTGTGCTCCAATATTTGACATCTATCACTCTGATTTATGTCTTGCTGACATCTGACTACATCAATCTAACTGATCCTTCCTACTACTGTTGTATTGTGGGCTCCTCGTAGCCAAGTTCGATCCATGAGACAAACCATTTCAATGGACCTAGCCCAAATTTCTTATCTTGAGTATGTCTACACATAAACCCACCTTACACCTCAAGGTATGGTTGCTCCCTCTTCCAATTTGGCTCGAAATTTCCCCCTCATGGAGGTCTCTTCTTGAGTGGGTGCTTCCACTCGGTCTCCTCTCTGCTTCTCCAATTGTGGTAGCTACTCCACAACCTTTTGAGACTGCTTCTCATGAGGATGCACGTTGAGAGGTAATTTATGCTCCCTCTTAACCACCAAGTCTCTAACTTCTTCAATTCTCCTCAAATCTTTACATGCATCTGGTACCTCAAGTGCATATAGGTTCTTGACTCACACACAGTGTAATTGTCCCGAAGTTACAAAAAGTTTCTAAAAAAGAGTTAATTTTAAAGTGATGATATCTCCCTCATCCGAGCTCCAATTTGACCATTTTTTTTATTTTTTTATTTTTTTGGGTAGATTTTCGCAAGGAATCCAAATATTCTATTTGTTTTTGAAAATTTTACACCAAGATTTTGATATATTCTCTACAAACACGCCGCCCAAAAAATTCCTGCTCTGATACCACGTAGAAAATCTAACCAACGAGATTCAATCTGATCTTGTAATCTACTAAAACAAGATACTGAATCCTTCCTACAATTTATGGAAACAAAATACGATCGCATAATCACATATAATTAAGAGAAATAAATTATCAATCACACAACAACATGATGTATTTGGGGAAAGCAACTAATCAAAACCCCTCTATCTCTATTGTGTATTAAGTCAAGGAATCATGAAACAATACAATGCTTAATCTTTCATGAGATTCTCCAGCACTCTGTCAATTGTATGCCATTGATCTAGGAAAACTCGGTCTAGTAATTAGTCAATTCTCATCCTTACTTCAGCCTACCTTGCTCATGCAATTCCTAGGGAATTAACTCCTTATTAATTAGGAAAATTAGTCTTCCTTGATTGCGCAATCCATCATGGCATCCTAATGACATTATAAATGCACATGGGAAATTTTCTCTGAATACAACTGATATTTATGTTCCCTTTAACCTCTGTCTCAACTGGGTATTCCTCAAAACTGACATGCATGCAACTATTAATAGTGAATTCTCAGTTATCTGATTGATCACTCATTGTGAATTAAATCTAATTTAATTCACTGGACCTCTCACTAGCTCATCACTCAATTAGAACTAGTTAAAATGATTTTAAATCATTTAATTGAGTTAATTACACTTGCACCCCACTAATGCATCAACTTCAACTGGACCCCAAAAATATTAGAATCCCTCTAGATGCCTCATATTAGACCCTCAACTTGAATTTTTTGAGCTAACTCGGTCATCATGACTTAATTAACTGACACAAGTTGTTATGAGACGAAATTACAATTTATTTTCCAATTTATTTAAGGGAAAAATAAATTAGACGCCCCACATTCCTCACTCCTGGTGCATCAAAATTCCTCACTAGTGTGGGTGCATTTTCTTTTGTCCTTTCTGGTTTCCAATCTCACTGTTTTTTTGCAAATTTCAACATTTCAAAATTTGATGCGGCCTTCACACAAAGACACCATTGAAATCACATACCCAGATTCTCATGAGAAACCTCTCTTAAGCTTAATCTTCCAGAAGAGAACCAACAATATGCCAGCCTACTTCCTAGCACAAACCAACCATTAAGGTATGCAAAATTCTTTTGAACCCTCACATGATGATCTTTCTCTTGTAGGATGATCATGACCTCCCTTTAGCAACCCTTACTCGGCCCTCGTACTCAACCTACTTTAGGACTACATCTCTCTTCACCCCCTTGATGTGCCAGATAGTGGGAATACATGTCAAACATGCTAAGATGTGCCAAGCGATAAGGCATGCCAAGATGTGCAAGGGTGTGTCAATGTGTTTCAGGGACTGTCAAGACAACAAAATGGAGAAAAAATTTAGACTACAAGGAAATGAACACATAAGAGGGTTAATAAGTCATCAATTTACCTTTTCCAAGAGGGGCATGCTAGGCACACTAACACTAGGCAACAATAGGTGCCAAGTGAAAAGTCTTAGTGAATTCTAAGTGCCAAGTATTCCTTTGTTGCTTCTCATCTACTTTGCAACAATTGATCATCACAAATAAATTTAGTATTAAACCATGCTAAATCATACCAAGGCATCTCAACATATTCCGTACATGCTAAGACTTTCCAAGCGCCAACACATGCCAAGCGCCAATATGTGTCAGGGACTACTGTTATGCATGTTATGAAGTGGAAGGGAATGTTGAAGAGTGCTAAGGTGTGCTAGAGAGTGATAATGCATGTCGATGAGTGTTAAGGAGTACTAGGAAAAAAATTAAGGGAGCACTAGGTAAAAATTCATGGAATTTAATGAATACGAGGAACGTGTACTGGGAGAGACTAGTGTTAATGGTCAGTGTTAGTTGTCATGCCAAGGAGGGAGTGACAAGGTATGCTAAGAATTGGTAAGGCATGCTAGGGAATATCAAGTCATGTTAAGAATTCCCAAAGTGTGCTTGGGAGTTCCAGGGTGTGCTAATTATATCATGTGCCAATTAATAGTGCCAATATATGACAATACATGCTAGGTGCTAAGGATGTGGCGCAGGGTGCCAGGGTATGTCAATATGTGTCAAGGCAACAAAAGGAAGAACCAATAAGAGGTTTAATAAGTCAGGACTTTATCTTTTTGAAAAGGGGCATGCTAGGCACACTAATAATAGGTCCCAATACATGCCAAGTGGCATTGTGTGCCAAGTGCTAATGTATGTCAATGCATTCAACCAAGGTGTTCCAGGGAATGCTAGAGACTATATGCAGCATGCCAACACATGCTAGGAGATTTCCATGTTGTGCTAGTGCATGCCACCATGTGCTTGGGCATCACTGTCATCACAAGATGTTCTAGGTACAAAGATGTTCCAAGACATGTGGGGTGCTAAGAAATGTTAGTGTGTGCCATAGCATTAATTTAAGGTGTGCCCAGATTGTTGAGGATTGTTAGGTCTTTCTCATTAATAGAATTGTCATAGCTTTATTATGTATTAAATAATATATTTCCTACACACAATAGTGGAAATTTATCTAAATGGAATTTGCTAGATAATAAACTTAATAGATATTAATCATGTGTTGACTCATAGGAAATCTCTATTCGACTAGTCATTACTTAAGGGAAATGATACACGCTTATTACTTCTTAAAAAATTGACTGACCCTAACCACTATGGCCTTAGACATATTATAAAAAATTCTCCACAATAATGGTATTAAATCGTTATCTTTTGACAAAAAATATATTAACAGGCACATAGCATCATCAAAAACTCATTGGAATGATCAATGATGACAAACATTTTTTGATCGTCACCAAAACTAACAAAAAGAGCATTGGTGAGGGTCATTAAAAGTTCGTCACTAGAAGTGTCACCAAAGAGAGAATTAGTGATGGGCCTTTAATGACCCTCACCAAAAGTGAAATGTCTTTGGTGACAGACCATAAAGGACCATCACTGTATACACTTACAGTGACGGTTTTTAGTGATCAATGATGACAGAGATTTTTTGACCGTCACCAAAAGTAACAAAAAGAGCAATGGTGAGGGTAATTAATAGTTCGTCACTAGAAGTGTTCACCAAAGAGAGAATTAGTGATGGGCCTTTAACGACCCTCACCAAAAGTGTCATTGAAAATGTCTTTGGTGACGGACCATAAAGGACCATCACTATATACACTTACAGTGACGGTTTTTTAATGACCGTCACCATATGTGACATTGCTGACGGACCTTAAAGGTCCGTCACAAGCATGACCCTCACCAATGTGCTTTTTTCTTGTAGTGCAGACTTGACTATGTTTTAGCCAAGAACAACAATAAATGTATTGTTGGCTAGTCTTTCCTCAATTGATATTTTCCAAATTAAATCATGGTGTACATGGTTTGTGTATTATTACTTGATTATTAGATTTACTTTTCTTGTATTTTTCTAAATCATAATAACAACTTGCATTATTATTCATATGAATCTTCGCAGTATTCATGCTTTTTACTTTCAAGTATTTTGAAATCAGCTTTAACAGACATTTTAGTGTGTTATTTTATTATTGATAGTACATAATCTGCTAATTATGTAGTATAATTTATTTCGGAAAATCATTTGAATCTTTTGTTCACGGGGGAGTAAAAATAAAACTTTTTTGGTGTCTTATATCAATGGTGTGATATTCTTGTTATGAATCAAGACGTTGGACTTAGCAGTGTGTCATCTATACTCTATTGTTAAAACCACAAGCACAATTGTCAACAAAACTTCGCAACTAATGAACCCCAGTTTGAGATATTGAAGATGACCAAAATTTAAGCATGAAGCTCAAAGAAAGAACTAACATTTGAAAAAGAAAAGCAAGAAGGATGGAAACATGGATATGTCATTCAAAATAAAATAAAAAAATTAAGGCCAAGCACAAGGCCATGCATAATATTCAACATCAAATGAAGAACAATGAGCTCTGTCAACAATGAGCTCTGTCGCTACGTTAATGTCCCTTAAGTTGGTCTTACCATGAGTTGACATTGTGCCAAATCATACAATATGGGCCGGGTCAACATTAAAATATATCGTAACAGCTGAACAGACTTCTACTGACAAACCGTGACAAAATGCGTCAATGGCCAAAGTTTATCAAATCTTAAAATTAAGCAATCTACATTATCAATAGGATCATGGTTAACTGTTAAATATCTTGGCTGAGTTAACATCCACAATTTCTGTCAGTTACGTTCCTGTGCATAAGATTATCGGAAGAGTTTGTACAGAAGCCATGTTCACTGAACCACCAACTAATTTTTAAAAATAAATTCTCAAACTAAGACTAATCTATTCCTCATGCAAAGATGAATGTATAAATGCATATCAAAAGTTTGGTTAGATTTTGATTTAAGACTCGACCACTGTCGTCATGACTAAATTTTACAAGGCCTATTCCTACGAGGAATCACAAGCACATGAAAATGAGGATGGTAAGTAGAACTCCAAGGACCAAAGATCTGACAGATAAATTGATTATAACAGGACTAGTAGCAGAAGTTTGATTTGTTGTTTTTCGTGATATTATAGCATATGGTAAAACATGTGGAAAATTGCAGACTCCAAATGTGTTGTTTAACTGCAAAAACAGAAAGAGTGAGAATAATCGTAATGATCAGATATTAATCATTTGTCCACAATTTGAATTTTATCATCTACAAAAAGGAAAACACGTGCTTTAGTGGACCTGGCAGTAGCTTATATTGCCACACCCACAATAAGTTCGCCATTGAATTTGTCTACAGCTTTTGATGCACCCCCGCCATCACTTCTATGCAGGAAATAACAAATAATAGTGCTATGAAAAATGTTAGTTACTGGTGATCTCTGAGACCTAACCCAAGGATATTGAAGCTTGAATGATAATCAAAATTTCAATTGTTTTAATGATGGCTAGACCTTAATGAACTAGGTACAGACCTGTAAAATTTTGAGATATAAAGATCTAAATTTGCAAAACAATGAACAAACTTACAAGAGAATGAAGGACCGAACAAGAATGGAAAAAATAATGAAATTAATTCTTCAATATTAGTTTTGGAATAAATACATAAAAGCAACTAAGTTAAGCTTAGTTGTATATGCAATAACTATGGATAGTTAAAGATAACTGAAGCTAAGTGTGCTTTATGTTCAGCTAATGTGCACATGCACCACATGCAAGCAGTAATTTAACTAACTAAGTAAGTGCACATCCCATGCAAGCTGTAAGTTAACTAACTAAGCTAAGTGCACATCAGATGCAATATCAAGAGTTTAACTAAAGCTAATCTAAGTGCATGTACACCAACAAGACCTTATAGAAGTCTACAACGAGAAAGATAGCCCATATTTTCCCAGAAGCCTCATAATACACACTTAACATGCTGGATAATGCAACTGAATTGTCCTTACAAGCTTAAGGGAAATTTGGGTTATCGAGAAAGAAATTTTCCAGAAACAATGATCTGCTTGTTGTATTCGAGGCTGGTGACTCTACACGATTTGTACAAGTTCTTGTTAGACAATTAATTTTCTGGTCAGTTTGTGATAAGTTTGTGATAAGGTAATTGGTTATTAAAGTTCAAGAAACTGTTCAACAGTTTCTTGATATATTTATATGTACATACATTATTCTACACCATTGTAACATATTTATTAATATATTGTTGAGTTTGTTTACAGATTGTGTTGTGTGTTGTATTGTTGAGTTTGTTTCAATTGTCCATCTCCTCTATTGATTAAATTGATCCATGTTGGAATATTGAAAATTCTAGAACAATGAATGGAGAGAATAAACTCCCCTCTTCAACACAGAGAAATAAAAGAAATTCTTGACCAGAGACAGATTTTTCACACTTAAAACAAACTTCTATTTCCTTTTTTTTTTTAACTATTACAATGTCTTCCTCAACATAGAGGGATAACAAAAATAGTGACTACTTCAAACGTAGTTCACAAAACCTTCACTGTTTCTCAACCAAACTAAACTCTTTGTCTCTGTGTAAAATACACTGTTATGTTTTCTTCCTTTTCATGCACTGCTGTGCATATCTAATAAAAACAATACAATACAATACTCAGGCTCTCGGGCCTTTACTTTTATATGTGCCGTGCACATTATAAAACATTATGAAACTATATAAAATAAACTTAATCTGTTCTTAAAACAAATATCTTCGGGGACCCACAATACAAACAACAAACAAAAAACTCCGATTGCGATTAACAACCGGATGCAATGGACCAAAATTTAAATCCGCCATATAAATGTGCGTCGGGTCCAGAACTTCAATAAAACAATCGAACCATATGAAAGTTCCGATTGTGATTGGTAGCCGGACGCGATTTAATTAATAAACTGTGCCATAATAAGATCATCGGGTCCGCCCTTTGGTTAATGCGATCGGGGCATACAATAAAAGAGTTCTGATTCTGATTGAGGATCGGACGCGATCCCACATAAAACTCCACCATAATAAATGGATCGGGTCCGTCAATTTCAAGGTGCAATCGGGCCCAAAACAAAAAAGCTTCCGATTGCGATCTTCGATTCAAACTTGCGATTGAGTATTGAACTACCGCGTGGTCTGTGGACCCACGGGCCTCGGCTAACGGTGGAGGGCGATTATAATATAAATTTTGGTTGTATATTATATACAACCGTTCCGCTTGCGGAACTCTGCCATATCAACAAGACACTTGGAATTTGAAATATATATATGTAGCAATTTGCGATTGCGACTGTGATCGCATAGCATCGCAAATCTTCACATCAACAAGACACTGTAGGTTGAACTTGCGATTTCGATTAGCGCTTAAGTGGTGGGGACCACTTGTCATACTTTTTCAAAAAAATTTAAGTCTTTCGTCGTTTAAACAATTTCTTCATTTCTGGTTGTTGAGGGCGTAAAAGCCCGAAAGGACTATTTTTAATAAACTCTGTTCTTCCATAGTTTGAAACTACGAAAGTCTCTATCCTCCTGCAGAAACCGGCTACGCCCATCACCAATTAACTTCTCCTCTGCAATTGTGGCTGCGGTCCATCAACAATTAATTTCTTCCGTACTGTTTTCCCATTCTTCTTAAATTCATGGTGTTGTGCACTCAATCTCTGCTACTGCCTCTGTACTCTTTTCTTCCTGCTCAAAGGCTAGCAGGTGACTTTAATATTTCAACAATCCCCCTTAAAGTCAGCTGCTGGGTTATCAATCATACCCAAGCTTTTTCTTAAAAATTCAAATGTCTTCTGCCCCAATGGTTTTGTTAAAATATCTGCATATTGCTCCTCTGTTTTACAATGTTGTAAAACAATTTCTCCATTGTTCACCAATTCTCTGATGTAGTGAAATTTTGTATCTATGTGCTTTGTTCTCTTGTGAAACACTGAATTCTTTGATAATGAAATAGCTGAGCTATTGTCACAATAAATCACTATCTCTTTTACCTATTCTTGGCATAAACTTCTCAACATCCTTCTCATCCAAACTGCTTGACACGTTGCTGTAGCCGCCACATATTCTGCCTCTGCTGTAGATAAAGCTACAATCGGTTGTTTCTTAGAAGCCCACGAAATGGCTCCTGAACCCATATGAAAAACATAACCGGAAGTGCTCTTCCGATTATCTACACTTCCAGCCCAATCACTGTCAGTGTATCCAACTAACTATGAATTTTCTGAAGCAATATATAAAATGCCATACCTTTTAGTTCCTTTAACATACCTTAGAATTCTCTTTGTTGCTTGCCAATGTGCTTCTTTTGGCTTCTCCATAAATTTGGAAATTAAACTAACAGCATGCATAATATCTGGCCTAGTTGCAATCAAATACATGAGGCTGCCAACTATGCTTCTATACAGACTTGGATCAAAATCCTTGCTGCTGTCATCTTTACTCGACTTCAATCCCATTACTATGGGAATAATTGCAGCTTTGCACTCCTGCATATTAAATATTTCCAAAACCTGATTCACATACTTTGCTTGAGAAATAAAAATCCCTTTTTCATTTTTCTCTACTTCTATTCCTAAGAATTATCTCAACAAGCCCATGTCAGTCATTTCAAATTCATCTTTCATGACTGTTTTAAAATTTTCAATAAGGTAATCATCATTGCCTGTAAAAATTAGATCATCAACATATAAAACAACAATGAGCATTTTACCATCCTTTTCTTTGATATAGAGGGTGGGTTCTCCCTCACACTTTTCAAATCCATTTTCCAGTAGATAGGATTCTATCCTACTGTACCATGCTCTTGGTGCTTGCTTCATCCCATAAAGAGCTTTCTTCAATTTGCAGACTTTATGCTCTTGGCCTTTCTTCTCATAGCCCAGAGGTTGTTCCACATATACCTCTTCCATTAACACTATTTAAAAATGCGGATTTTACATCCATCTGGTATACTTTCCATTTGTTTTGTGCTGCTATTGACAGCACTGCTCTTATTGTCTCCATTCTTGCAACTGGTGCAAAAGTTTCTTCATAATCTATCCCATGCTTCTGCTTGTATCCCTTGACAACAAGTCTGGCCTTGTGTCTTTCTATTTTTCCTTCAGCATTGCTCTTGGTCTTATAGACCCATTTAACTCCAATGACTTCTTTACCTTCTGGGAGATCAACCAACTCCCATGTTTTGTTCTTTTCTATGGCATTAATTTCATCATCCATAACTTCTATCCATTTTCTATCTTTAATAGCATCTTCAAAATGAATAGGATCATCAACTTGACAATACAAAGCAAATAGGGAATTCATACCTTCATTTGCTGCTTCCTGTGCATAAATTTCATTAATACTTCTGAACTTTGTTCCTCTTTCATTTGGTGTAGTCGTGCTTGATGAAGCACTCAATTCTGCTCCATGTGGTGTGCTTGGATATGCACTCCCGTTTCGTCTCAAGGGTGTTCTCGCTGCTGCTTGAGGTGTCCCTTGCTGTCCTTGTGTTGGTGGAAGTTGTGCTACCGATGAGTTATTAATTTCAATCACATCTTCCTCATCTTCATCATGAGATAAACAACTTTTAACATTGACTGTTTTCTCAATGCTCCCATCCCATGCTTCCTCTTCAATGAACTGCACATCTCTGCTTATCACAAATTTCTTTGTGGATGAGTTATAAAATCTGTATCATTTGGAATCTTCACAATATCCAAGAAAAATGCACTTCTCCCCCTTACTATCCAACTTCTTCCTCAACTTGTCTGGAATGTGTGTATATGCCACACATCCAAAAACTCTCATGTGGGTGACTCCCTGTTTTCTGCCACTCCACGCTTCTTCTGGAACTTTGTTCATCATAGCTTTTGTAGGGCATCTATTTAAAATATACACATCACAGTTTGTTGCTTCTGCCCAATACTCATTCAGCAAGTGTTTTGCCTTTAGCATACTTCTCATCATTTCCATTATGGTTCGATTCTTCCTTTCAGCAACTCCATTCTGTTGCGGTGTGTACCTTGTGGTAAACTGCTTGTGTATGTTTTTCTCTCTACAAAAACGCAGAAATTCCTTTGATATATATTCTCCTCCTCTATCAGTCCTGAGAACTTTGATATACTTCCCACTCTGTTTCTCTACAAGAGCTTTAAAATGGAAAAATTTCTGAAAGACTTCACTCTTATATTTTAGGAAATAAACCCACACTTTTCTTGTGAAATCATCTATGAAGGTCAGCATGTAGTTGCTGCCTGAAACTAATGTTGTTTGCATCGGCCCACATAAATCTGAGTGAATTATCTCTAAGGGTGATTTCGCCCTTGTGCTTTTCCCTGATGGAAAATTCTCTGTGTTGCTTTCCTAAGATGCAGCCTTCACATAGGCTGTCAGGCTTCTTAATCAATGGCAAACCTCTTACCATTCCTTTTCTGTGCAACAAATTTAATCCTCCGAAATTGAGATGTCCAAATCTCAGGTGCCATAACCAATTTTCATATTTTGCTTCCTTCTGAAAGGCTTCTTGTGTTACAACTGCTATGCTCTTTCCTTTTCCCTTCAAGTCAATGTTGAGCTTGAGCAGAAACATTCTATTGCTGGTCATTTGTATTTCAGCAATGATTTTCTTGCTTGGAGGTATATCCTTTATGGTGCACACATCATTCTTGAAAATTAAATTGTAACATTTGTTTATGAGATGCCCAACACTCAAAATATTACACTTCAAACTAGGAACATAATACACATCTGGAACAAATTTTTGCTCACCATTTCTTGCTCGAATACTAACTCTGCCTTTTCCTTTTACAGAGATCTTAGTATCAGTCCCTGTGTTTACTTCTGATTTAACCTCTTCATCTAGATTGGAAAACATTGCTCTGTTTCCAGTCATGTGATTACTACATCCTGAATCTAAGAACCAAACATCATCTTCTCTATCCTGTGCTACATTACATGTTAACAGCACATTACTTGGGTTCTTTTCTTCTTTTGCTACGTTAGCATTCTGCCTATTTTTTATGTCATTTTGCTTCTTTCTACATTCATTGGCATAGTGCCCATATTTCTTGCAATAATGACATTGGACATTGGATTTGTCATACCTTTGTCCATGCACATGTTGGTGTCCACCTTGTTCGTTGTTGCATTGGCCATGACTCTGATTCTGACTATTTCTCCTTCCATGTTAATGTGAAGGGCTATTCCTTCCACCTCTGTTTTGACTTCTGCCTCTTTCTCTTCCTCTGCCTTGACCTTTTCCTCTTCTTGAAGGCATTTGAGTCTTGAAGGCGTGCTCTAGAGATGATTTTTCATCTCTGCTCAATCTCTGTTCATGAGTTATCAGTGAGGCATGAAGTTCATCTACCGTGAACTTTGAGAGATCTTTAGTCTCTTCTATGGTGGTAACAATAACATCAAACTTTGAGGGTAAGCTCCTCAAAAGTTTCTCCACAATCCTTCTTTCTTCAAGAGTTTCTCCATGGAATCTTGTCTGATTTACAATCCCAATCACATGAGTGAAGAATGAGTCAATAGTATCTGACTCTTTCGTGCAAAGAGTTTCAAAATCTCTTCTTAGCAACTATAGTTTTGTTGTTTTCACTTTCTCCATACATTAATAGGCTACTTTCAGAGTTTCCCATGCATCCTTGGATCTCTTGGCTGCTTCTATCCTTGGAAACACACTCTCATTTACTGCTTGATACAATAAAAAGAGAGCTTTAGAGTCTTTCTTCCTATTGCTCTTCAATATATCATTCTCTGCTTGAGTTAAGGCATTAAAAGCCTGCTCATCAGTTGGTTCAACAAAACCATCTTCTACAAATTCCCATAAGTCTTGTGAGACAAACAGGGCTCTCATAGTAATGGCCCAATAATCATAATTCTTTCCATTAAATTGTGGAAGCTGAACATTTCCAATACTCATACCAGTACTTGGTCCAACCATTGCTTTTAAACTGAACTCTGAACTTAGACAAACTGTCTTTCCTTCTTTGAAAGAACAAACTCTTTTAAAAAAAAAACAACAACTTTGTTTTCTTTGAGAAATACCTGATCTTTTGACTCCTGTTGAGCTTTCACACTGCTGGAGAAAATGCTGCAACAAGTCTTCTTCTTCTTCTTCAGCTTCTTTGAAGTCCTCAAAGAGCCTGAACTAGCTCTGATACCATGTTGGAATATTGAAAATTCCAGAACAATGAATGAAGAGAATAAACTCCCCTCTTCAACACAGAGAAATAAAAAAAATTCTTGACAAGAGACAGAGTTTTCACACTTAAAACAAACTTCTATTTCCTTTTAAAAAAAAACTATTACAATGTCTTCCTCAACACAGAGGGATAACAGAAATAGTGACTGCTTCAGACGCGGTTCACAAAACCTTCACTGTTTCTCAACCAAACTAAACTCTCTGTCTCTGTGTAAAATACATTGCTGTGTTTTTTTCCTTTTCACGCATTGTTGTGCATATCTAATAAAAACAATACAATACAATACTCAGGCTCTCGAGCCTTTACTTTTATATGTGTTGCGCACATTATAAAACATTACGAAACTATATAAAACAAACTTAATATGTTCTTAAAACAAATATCTTCGGGGACCCACAATACAAACAACAAACAAAAAACTCCGATTTCGATTGACAACCGGATGCGATGGGCCAAAATTTAAATCCGCCATATAAATGTGCGTCGGGTCCGGAACTTCAATAAAACAATCGAACCATATGAAAGTTCTGATTGTGATTGGTAACCGGACGCAATTTAATTAATAAAATGTGCCATAATAAGATCATCAGGTCCGCCCTTTGGTTAATGCGATCGGGGCATACAATAAAAGAGTTCTGATTCCGATTGAGGATCGGACGCGATCCCATTTAAAACTCCACCATAATAAATGGATCGGGTCCGTCAATTTCAAGGTGCAATCGGGCCCAAAACAAAAAAGCTTCCGATTGCGATCTCCGATTCAAACTTGTGATTGAGTATTGAACTGTCGTGTGGTCTGTGGACCCACGGGCCTCGGCTAACGATGGAGGGCGATTATAATATAGAGTTTGGTTGTATATTATATACAACCGTTCCGCTTGTGGAACTCTGCCATATCAACAAGACACTTGGACTTTGAAATATATATATGTAGCGATTTGCGATTGCGACTGTGATCACATCGCATCGCAAATCTTCACATCAACAAGACACTCCAGGTTGAACTTGCTATTGCGATTAGCGCTTAAGTGGTGGGGACCACTTGTCATACTTTTTCAAAAAGATTTAAGTCTTTCGCCGTTTAAACAATTTCTTCATTTCTGGTTGTTGAGGGCTTAAAAGCCCAAAAGGACTATTTTTAATAAACTCTGTTCTTCCGTAGTTTGAAACTACGAAAGTCTTTGTCCTCCTACAGAAACCGGCTACGCCCATCACCAATTAACTTCTCCTCTGCAATTGTGGCTGTGGCCCATCAACAATTAATTTCTTCCTTACTGTTTTTCCATTCTTCTTAAATTCATGGTGCTATCTCTGTACTCTTTTCTTCCTGCTCAAACGCTAGCAAGTGACTTTAATATTTCAACAATCCATTGATTTTGTGTCTATTTATGACCTTGTGCGCTCCTTTACGTGTTTTGCTCTCATTGTTTAGGTGGCAGGAGAAGGAATTTAACAGCGGAAGCATCGGAGCGCAGAGGACTCAACAAATTTTAACTCACAACAATTTTGGTATTGAAGGCAATTTCCCATGTTTGTTCATTTATATATTCTGATCATCCCTTGACGCGGTAATTTTAGTTATTGTATTTCATTGAAGACCACGAACTTTGGTTCCTATGTGCAGTCAGTGATTCAATAAATTCCACGCCATCCCCTCATTCATATCTAGAGGATTTTTAAGTTTATATATGTAAAAGGAAGATATGAGTACTGTGTGATTATCATACGTTTCAATCTGGTTTCTTGTTTGGAGAAAATAGAATTGATTCCAGCGGGTAGATGTTGCAACAGTAATATGTTGTGCCTTTGAAAATGGGGATGACTTTTGTTGTTATTTTTCATGAATAATTGCTACTACGTTGTTGTTACTATCAGGAAATATTCAGAACCATTAATTTGAAATGATTGATATTCAAAAGTGAGATAAAAGGTATTCTCTTAACATTTCTGTGTCTATACCTGCTATAGTTATGATTTGTTAAAGAAATTAGGCATTGTTGAAACTAAGTGAATTCGTTGTTGAAAGAGTTGTCCGCTATTCGAATTACACGATTTAAATTTCAACGTGGAAGACCGAAAGAGAGAAGCTGCAAAAGAAATAATCTTCAGACTACGAATTTTCTTGACCAGACGCCAACGTTGATGATTTCCTTATAGGAATCAGGTTTTGTAAGAGCGTGGTTGATATGATTCTCGTTGAATTTAATTAAAATACTGTGTGGCCTTCCAGCGATCCCTGAAAAAACCTTTCAACCCAATTGGATGACTATGGATTATTCGATTATTGTTGGACGTCGTTGAACTATTTCTATCGAGGGCTGCAGGCTTGATAAAGCCTAGAATTAACATATGTGCCTGTGACAGGGAATATAACCGCAAAATGAAAATCAAAGCGAGAAGTCTTATATTTGAACATGCTGTGTGCGGCTAGGTTGAAACTGTTGATTAGCATGATTATGAAATATGAAATATGTTATATGAAATAATGGCCTGAATTTGATTATATTGTCGTTAGAAATGTAGCCCATTGATTGGAAATAAATTTTTAGATCATGGGATATGGCATAGCGTTGGCCGAGAAAAGACCGACCGCACAACGCATTACGTAAAAATGTCTAAAATTCGGTCTTTAGTGTTATGACTAGACTGATCCAATAATTAAGAAGAAGTTGGCATTAGAATTTCGTTGAGATTTGATTTGATGTGTTCATTTTAAATTATACTATTTATGAAAGGAGTTGTCTTTAGTGTGATTTTTTTGAAGATTTATTTCGTGGATTTTTTTGGTCTAATTTCTTTAAAATTCAGCGAGAATTTATTGAAAACAGAAATTTGATGAATAACTTTATTTATAGTAAAAAAAGCTAATTTAAATCACAGAAATCAAAATTTTACCTCAATTTTTTTCACCCGGCACCAGAAACTCCAAAAAGTCGCACTAAAAACTACTCCTTTATGAAATCAAAAAAAAACGTTGTGGTTAGAAAAAGAATTTACTTTGGTCAAGGCTAAATTATATCATTTATGATTATGAAATCAAGAAAACTTCTTGAATTTAGAAGAAACTATTTGGTATATTCACCTTCACAAGGTTACGAGTTCAAATCCGCTTGTGGTTGAAGATTATACTTTTACAAAACAATACAAAAATTATTCTGGAATGAATTTGGAAGTTGCCGTACTTACTACAACAAGAAAAGCAAAGGGCATTATGAAGTTAGATGGATATTGAAGGTAGCAAGTTCAAATCCTTGTCATGATAATTTTGGAAGGAATTGTACCACATACGATTAGTCTTTTATTTAAATTTGTATTGTTGATGGGTGTATGATCGGTGAATCTGACATCTGGTTAATTCATTGAAAATTTTGTATTGGGTGCCTTCTCAGTGGTAATCGACACTTTTTTTTTTTAGTTGATTACAAGTTTATTTTGATACTGCATTGGAGAAAATTGCCAAACTAAATGATTTACTACGGTTATTAAGCAATTTAGTGTTATCTAATATCCATAATGATGTCCAAGTCAACAAAGACATGCTCTCTGACATCCAATCATGTTTCAAAAATGCTAAAAGAAAATTTTAATTCTTGGAGCTAGAAACCCAGTTTCAACGAGATGAATTACAACATAACAACAGTTTGTTTGAACTTAATCATCAGTGAAAGAATGATCAGAGAAATGAAGTGATTTCAGATGAAAATTTGTATGCAGTGAGAAGTTTTGATATAAAACCTATTATAAGACCATGGGAAGAGATTACACACAATAAACACAGAACTGGTCTGGATTATAACAATGATGAATATTTTCACACTCTAGATTTCACTAAACCTATAAAAATTCTATGGATGCCAACAGTGTAATAAAGTTGGGCATGTGAAATATCGGTGTTTTGATCTTCACCTATGTGAGCATTGTGGAAGGTGCAATCATCATTCAGAGAGATGTTCCAAAAAGAAGAGTACTGAAAGAGATAAGCAAAATTTTCAGATGGATTGCTTCTTGGGAATGGTCAAAAGCAGCCAAGAATATCTACATAGCATATAGCAAGATTTTTTCGAGAGTGTCGATGAAGCTTGCAATGATGAGAATACTTCTCACCCTGTATCCGACAAGGGGGGAATTTGTTGGTGGTCTAATACAGGTTCGAGTTCGTGATGTCAAGTGAGTCTGAGTCAGAGATCCACATCCTGAGCTACAACCTGTACCAGTTAGAGCTAGAGTTGTGAGACTTCAGTTGATTGAGTTGTTTCTGAGCGAGCACTTCCAGATTCGGAATTGTTCGAGGGTTCAGAGAACTGTTATGTAAGTTCCAGAATTGGTGTTCATTGAGACATTGAGTTCTTCCATTTTTGGTTTGTGGTCATCCTTAAAAACCATTTCTGAGAGACATTCAACTCTTGGTTGAGATGCATTTCTACATTTTCAACTCTCATTCTTGGACTTTCGTATATCCCTTCAGATTAAGAGGGAGTTGTTAGACAACTAATCCTTGGGTTATTTTATGATAGGATAGTGTTGGCTTGAGGGGTCCTAACCCAAGTTCAGAGTATTTGTGCAACCAACAAACCCTCCAATTATTGGTCATTTCGACATTGATCTTCTTGCGCAAACCAAAGTCTCACCCGAAGCAGTATGGGGAGGGGGTGCTGGAACTAGGTTTCCACACCCAAACGGAGCTTTTGAAGTGGTAGATCTAATCAAAATTACTACATATGATATAATAGATTTGTGCATGCATAGTAAATGGTAAAAAAATCTAACAACTTATCACATAATATTTTGATATAAATTCGTGCACAATAGTTAATTTACTTCATTCAAATCTAATCGTTAACACAAAATAGTACTTGCGCATAGATGCAATTAAACTATTTACTGAAGTAAATACACAATAGAAAAGATCCATATCTACAACAAATAACAGATAATATAAGACAGTAAATAACATAAGAGTTTGAGTTCATAAAAAATGCCTTCTTTATAAAGATATTTGCAATTTAGCAGATTTTGCACACAGCTAAGGGCTTAGGTCTTCGCGCACACATCTAGTAGGAGCCTTTCTACCTAGACAAAACCTAGACTAACACACACATAACCAAAACTGATCCAAGATTTCATGATCTCTCTCTTCACTCGACTCTTACATATTTATATTATCCAAAACGTACACATACCATGGTCTCAAACCATGGTTTGAGAATCATGGTTTTCCCTTTAACGCTTTACAATAAATAAGGGAATTTGACCTGCCCCAAAGCCCCTTTGACCATCTACACGTAGTGCATATAACAAAAATTAAACAAAAGTAAACCAAAAAGTACCCTAGGGGACCTTGCTCCAACAGGCCCCCAACACAATCTAGTGACTCATACCAAGTCGTGCCTTTCTGAACTTTCGTCTGTGTGGAAGGCGCATCGGCACTGTCACCCTATTTATCTTCTACGTCCTTCTCGAGATCAATGGTTTCCCCCATCGTGGTAGGCTCGGCATCTTTCTTTGTATCATTCTATGTGTCATTTCCTTTCTCTTAAGTCTCCTTCTGCAACTCCTTGGTCGTGCGCGGCTTGGTATGAGTCTTCAGCATAGATGACGAGGCATCCCCAGTGGTGCATGGTTATAACCATGTAGGAAAACACTCCATTGTTATGCACGCCATATCATCCTCCGTGACCATGTATGGCAGCACGTACCATACTCCTTCCACAATGCCCTTCATGCGGATGTGCATGTTATGAAAGGTGGCTTTAAAATTTGCGACATGATTGTATTGCTCATATAGGGTCGACAACAACCGCGGCTTTGATTGGATCGCCTAAAATAATGTAGAGTCGAATAGTACCCAAAAAATCTTATTGTTTGTGACTCTGGAGGGAATCATAGGATTCCATACTATGGCATAGTGCGCGGCTTCACACAGGTCCAACTCAATGTCAAGGAATTGGGCGTCCTCCGACATCTTCCACCCAGTTAGTGCGATGAGTAGCAGCAACCAATCATAACAAAACTTCTTTCCTTCCTCCTAGACTTCACGAACATAGGCCAAAAATTCAACGCAGAGGTATTTAGACTAGTTGTATTGCCCATATAACGCAATTACATGGGCTGGAACTTCCTTCGTCCGACACTTCCACATCATCTTGCACGCAAGGATCAGTGTGCCAATGTGTATTTTAGGGTCATTGTTGGCTTGAGGGGTCCTGAGGAATTGAAATTAACCAATAAAACCCTCTTATTGTTGGCCCTTTCGGCTGTGACCTGCTTGCGCAAGTCAAAGTCTTACCTGAAGCAATATGGGGGGGTGTTGGAACCAGGTTTCCACACCCTGAGAGAGGTTTGAATGATGTGGATGCCTTAAGATCCAAAGTAACCATAAACATATCTTCGCAATAGCAACCCTAACCAGGAAACCCTTTTCAAACATATTTAGGTCAAATATGCAGAATGTCTTGCACAAGTTAACACAACATCTATAATCAAAGTAATAACCCTTAACACATAATATCAGAACCTTATATCATCATATCCATCCAATAAGCATTCATATAAATCCAAACACAGTTGTGCAAGAGATCTATTCGCAAATAGTACAGAAATAAAAAATAATATGCAGAAACATTCATAACATAAACAACAGATGTATATAGAACTCAGATATCCGTAACAAAATTCCTTTATTGATATAAGTTCAAATCCTTCACACAAAACACTTGAACAACCCGCGCACACAGCCAGCGGGGTCCGCACACAACAAAACTAAGGTCTTTGCACACACAGCCAGCAGGAGTCTTCTACCCAAACAATCTGCACAAAATATCACCAAGTTTCCAGATCTAACATTCACATTCAGAATTATCCAAAAATTTCCTTCTTAGACTCGATCTAGACATCTATTTATATTATTAGCCCGCGCTACTCTATGGTCTGCAAACCGTGGTTTGTGACCCCTTGATCTACCCTTTTGACCCATTAAAATTAATGAAGTGCTTTGACCTACCCCAAAGCCCATGTGCATGACTAAACTATTACAAAAATATAGCAAAAACGGTCGGCTTAGGGGACCCTGCTCCAACAGGCCCCCAACACAATCTTGTGACTCATCCCGAGTCACACTGGCACTAGATTCTTCATTTTGTTCTGGAGCTCCTCGATAGCAGCTGAAAATGGTGCCAAGACACCTACGCTTTGATCTATTGTGCTCTACACGGTCTCCACCAACTTTTCTGAAGTCGACCCTTCAGTGACCAAAGTGACACTCTACAACATCTGGATCAGGTTCCGAACTGCCAGATCAAGGTCCTCGGATAGTTTCATGGCCTCATCCTCCCATGGTTTCATATGATCTGTGACTATTTGCTTCTTGTGGTGGAGATCCTCCACCTCATCCCGCAATTCCTGGCTGGTCTAAATTTGTGCCATTCGCTGAACAGGGATGAATGTAGGAAAATCCTCCTGCAATTCGTCGAAATACTGCTCCTTCGCGTGCAGCTTTTGGGTAATTTTCTTGACAAATGGTTATGTCTTCACAGAGTTCCGTAGTCCCATGCCTTTCTCTAGGAGTGTCGAACCCTTCTCAACATCCACGGAGATGCTGGCGAATGTTTTCTTTACTAGCGCAACCTGGTGCATGCGCACCTCCAGAGGGGTATCAAGCTGCAACTTTTCCTGCAAAGTAGCAATCTGCTGCTCAAAATCTGCTTTAACAGACTGAATTTCAGACCTGGAAGCTTTGAGGGCTGTGACCATGCTCTTAATGTTTTCTTGTGGCACTGTAGAGGCTGAGATGAATATGTCCAGAATCTTGCCACACAACTTGTTAATGAATCTCTCTAGCTCCACGTGCTAAGCTACGACTGCCTTTTGCGTTGTCTGACCCAAGGTAGACTATACCATCTTTGGTGTTGCAATCTTCTCGGCCTCGCTGATCTATTGTTGTGTGCATGCCTCTTTGCTCTGCAGTTCTGCGGATATAAAGATGTGTAGCGCATGGGTCTTCCCACTTGGCAGCTTTGCAAGGTCGATGCCGACCTTAGGGCAGGTTTATACCTGTGCGCATAACTCTTCTTGTTCCATGGACACTGCTGCACCCGGGAAGGGGCAAATTATGCTTCTCGTAGTTGCGACAATCAAAGTAGACGACAGGATCGCTTGCACTGACCTTGCTTGATCCATTCTTGCTTGAAATGTATTTGTTTTAAGTTGTAGGACCTAAAAACTCGACTATAAGGCTTCCACCGCTACCTTGTATTGGTTCTCCATGGTGTTCCAGCGGTCCTCTGATGTTGAAGTGACTGCATCTGCAATTTTGTCGAGGTCCTCCTCTATCAGAGTAACCTCTTCCTCTCCTCCTACCTTAGACCCTTTATGCTTCTTGTGCGACCCTTTAGATGTTTTTCCTCCGCACTTGGTGCCATGCAAATATTCAGCACCATCTCCATTGAGGTCATCCAAACCTCTGAGGTCCACCTTTTTGTGGTCATCTCCCAACTCTTTCTCCTTGTATTTTTCTGCATCAGGGTCCTTCTCTGCGTCAGCCCCAGTATATTTTCCACCTGTCTCCGTGCGTGGCTCTGTTGTGTCTTTTGGGGCCGTATCTTTTGGATTTGTGTCCTTTCCTGATGTGGACGGCGTAATGGGCATCAATTCCGCCTTTGGTACATCGTCATACAACACCCATTCCAAGTAATTTTCTGGTGCAAGCTCCGAGAACATTGCTTCATTTGCAAGATCATAATCGTCAAACTTTATCTGAGGGATCTTGCTAAACATTTCGCCAATCAGAGGGACAACCTGAGGAATCAACGACATCTATAGATACTCCTGAATAGTATCGATGTTCTGTGGCTTTCACGTAGAGGGCTTCCGCGGCTTAACATAAGGTACCACCATGAGATAGGCTTCACAAACATTGCTTCTTACCTAGCACTCATTAGGCGCTTTGATGGATCACCAATGGGGGATCGCTCCTTGAAGGCTTGCCTTGGGGATGTTACATTCCGCGGAGAGGTGTGCGGCTTAGAAGTAGTCCATTTAGAAATTTTCCCCTTTCCCTTCTCTTTCGCCAGAGTGGACACAACTTCTTGCACCTCCGGGACAACTTCTCTGACCTCATAAGCAGTTAGGGGTGCCAAATGTTCGTCCGTAGGGTTGGTGGTCACAATTCTTGGGCGGAATATGAACTCAGGATTACTGATGTCAGAAGGAGAATCATAGCCAGATATATAGAGCTCACAGACAACAGGATAATAGAGATTATAGACAATCATAGGGCGCCAAATATTCAAATAGTAAAGGAACCAATTGAGACTCGCACCCGACGTTTCATAAGCTACCCATGGTAAAAACAGTCGGATTATCATTAATTTCCACTTACCCTCAAGGAAACGGTAAAAAATACTCCAATATCACCTCATTAAATGCGAGAAATCAACGCCATCCAATGGTAATTTCACTTTTTCACCCATTTTCACTCTTCCAACAGCTAGTTTCCTGACCTGCGCATCACCCCTGCGCTTCTGTTGCACCTACCTATGCCCTCCCTCACTGCTGCATGTAGACCCTTTGATTTTGATGCTCTGACCATATATTCATTTGGTCGGCTCTAGATTATATCTAGACGACTTCCATTGAAGTACCCGGGAAGGTTCTCTCCGCACAGCGTGGCCATGCGCACCGCACCGCCATCAGTGATCTCCTTCACAACATATGGCCCCAACCAATGCTTTCTGAACTTCCCTGGGTGGCGTGCAAACTGACTATCATATAGCAAGACCAATTCTTCCTCCTTGAACGCCTTCTACTTGATGTGCCTGTCATGCCAGGATTTTTCGCGCGTCTTCTACTCTCGCTGGTGTAAGTTAGCAATAAAACGATCTTCTTCTAAGGCAACAAGTTGCGCCAATCGTTCCTCCATAATGTTAGGATCAACCATCTTAGTGAAAGTTGCGATGCACAAGCTTGGGACAATATACTCCATTGGCATGATGGCTTCCTACCCATAGACCATCCTGAAAGGTGTTTTTCCTATAAAATTTGTGCATGTTGTCCTATAAGCCCATAGCATAGAAGGGATGTGCGCATCCCAATCATCTCGGTCGGCATTACAGATATTTGTAAGTGCGTTCTCCAAAATCTTGTTGAAATCTTCTACTACACCATTTTCTTGCGGTTTATAAGGGGTACTCTTCTTGTGATGATCTGGAATTCCTCTTTCAAAGCTTCAATTGTTTCGTTAACAAAATGTATACCTATATCACTCATTAAAATCTTCGAGCATCCAAAACTGGTCAAAATGTGCTCAAAGATTAAGTGTGTAGTATTATCTGTAATACAGCCCTTAATCGCCTTTGCCTCTGCCCACCTGGTTACATAATTAGTTGTAGTAATGATATAATGTGCTCCAGTTTTCTTCCCAGGAGGGTTGATTGGTCCAACAAAATATATAGCACATTTGTCAAATGCCTGCAAGGCCATCTACGGTTGCAGGGGCATTTCATCTCTACACGGAGGCTTCCTTGTTCTCTAACACACATCATAGGCCCGATAGTATGCCTATGTGTCACTGTGTAGCGTGGGCCACCATAACCCAGTACGGAGCACCTTCTGCGCAGTGGCTTTCCCATCATAGTGGCCTCTTGCCACTCCTCCATGAGCCTCAGCCAACATACCTTGCCGCTCATGTTCCAATACATATCTCCTTAATACTTCATCTGATCCTAATTTATACGTGTGCAACCAAGTCCTTCTTTTGCTGGATTGAATATTCTACAGACGTTGTTCCGGTGGTCAGAAGATGAATAATATCCGCAAAGTGTTCATCAACTACCTTGATAGTGAAGAGTTTCACATCAGGTAACCCCTCCTCCAGACTGGTTGTTTCTTCCCCATTCTCAATTCGTAACAGATGATTAGGCCCAGCATTTAGTCTTCTCGGCTTCACAATAATCTCAAATTCATCCTCCTGAAAAAGCAACAACCATTGGCAGATCTTCCCCTCAACACAGGCTTATTGATCAAGTATTTCAAAGCAGAATGATCAGTGAACATTTTGAAATGCCCTCCTAGTAGATAGTTTCTGTATTTTTGCAGCGCATATACCATGGCCAATCCTTCCCTTTCTGTAGTTGAGTAGTTGCGTTATGCGCTAGAGAGCTTCCAACTGGCGAAAGAAATAGGTGATCAATGTCTCCTTCTTCTGGCTATGCTAAAACAGCCCCAAATGTTATCCTAGATGCATCCACATGCAAATGAAAAACCTTAGACCAGTCTAGGAATATCAAAATAGGTGCAGTGACCATTTTCTCCTTTAGCAGCTCAAATCTCTTCTGACATTCGTCACCCCAGAAAAATGATACATCCTTCTTTAGCAATTTTTCCATTGGAACAATGATCATAGCATACCCTTTGATAAACTTCCTGTAATAACTAGTTTTTCCTAGGATGGAGCGTAGTTGTTTCTCATTGGTAGGAACTTCTAATTTGATGATAACCGCGATCTTGGTTGGGTCTACCATCAATCCTTGCTGACATACTATATGCCCTAGCAAAATCCCAAAAGGTACGCAGAATATGCACTTCTTCAGGTTGAGAGAAATCTAGTGCTTCCTATTGGTGTCAAGCATCATGCACATGTTCGACACATGTTTCTTTACCAATCCAAATACTGTCCAATCATCAAAATACACCTCCAATAATTTATGCATGAATTCCTTAAACATGGCCACTACCGCGTGCGAGAAGATGGCAGGCACATTCTTCAATCCGAATGGCATGACAGTATATTGGAAGGAACCCCATTCAATGACGAAAGTGGTCTTACTGTAGTCTTCTAGCACAATTCTAATCTGATGATACCCCGAAAATACATAAGTAAAGGAATAAGCTTCTTGTCCTCCTACATTATCTAAGATCTCATCAAAAAAAGGAGGAAGGGGTCATGCACACGGGCATCATTCAACTTGCGTAGATCTACACAAATCCTTATTTATCCTTTGGTATTTTTCTCCTAAACCACCATTGGGCTTACCTAATCAGACTATTCGACGGGTTCAATGATGCCTGCAAACACCATCTTTTCTAATTTTTCCTTTACTTTTTGCTTATATTTGGGGTTCAATCAATATGGGCGTTGCTTGATAGGGCACGCATATAGTTTCAGCGTGATCTTCATAACACCCAAGTCCCCTACAATTCCCTTCAGCTCAGAGAACTTTGTAGGAAACATATCCTGATACTCTACCAGCAGCTTGGCAATCTTTCCTACTATATCATCTTCCCAATAGTCCCCAGTTTTGGCCAACTTGGTGTAATATTCCCAAATGGGAAATGCAGCAATACAAGATAGATATGTAGGAAAATAACGTAGTTCATCTAAGATACAGAGGGAGGCCAATAAGGAGACCTTTCAAATGTATTTACAACACAAATTAGATATAAAAGATGGCCCATAAGATGCATAACTGGAAATAAAAGACTCCAATAGAAGAAAATCCTCAAAAAGAGGTGTTGCAACCATACATATAGACTGAAAATAACTTGAAAGCATTATTTTATTAGGCTACAATAGTTTTTGATTACACTTTAGATCTAGAGAAAATAAGTGCATGAAAAGTTAGATCTATAACAAATCCATACACTATATTGGCTCTTCTTCAGAATCCCCTTGGGGTTTTCAACATTACACCATATACAAGGAGTAGATCTGAGATTTAAGTCTGTAGATATATAGAAATATGTAGCTACTCAGAAATATTCAAATCTAATCTGATATTAACAAGAGAATGATCCTCTCCAGTGAATCTCCAAGGTGAAGGGCAGATCCCCAACACTTGAAAACCAATCCTCCAAATGATGTGCCAAAAGACCCTGCAACAGCACCTACAGGAATAACATATATCTGGAAGGAAAACTGCGTTGTAAAGTTTAGAATATAGTTGGCCACATGCCAAGATCTGAAAATGATTCCCAAGCACTCCAATACTCTCCTCCCAATGGAGTAGAAGTCTCCTCCACTGAAAAGGGGCACTAAAATGTCCTATATCTGAGTAGATCTAGCCTCCACTTGTTGTAGCTTGCAAAGACAACCAAACCCTCAACAGGATCTGCGTTGTAGTTGGAAGAAGAAGCTTGGCCTCAAGCCAGATAGTGGACTATGCAATACAAGACTCTCTCAAGAGATACTTAATGGGAAGAGGTGGGATTCCCGATCAGGAACACCCAATGCTAAACAACATTATTCTCAGCTAAATAGCAAGAGAATGAGATATGTCTAAACAGAAAATATACTCAGAAAATACAACATCATCAACAACCTTCTCATGCTGCCATCCTCTTACTTTTATAAGTTAAGAGCTTGTAAATCCTAAACCACCTTCAATGAAATCACTTCTTTCACACAAGCCATCTCCATCTAAAACTGCGTTGTGCTTCATTGATGGTCACTCCTCCAAGACAACGTTGTAGATTTGGTCATGGTTGACCTAGTCAAAATATCTAGCCCCTTTCACACCTAAGGGTTCTTTCTTACATAGCCAATATTTAGCCTTTTTCACATTTGGCATTGATTTATTTACTGTTTAGGATTTTTATGAATCTCCTTTACACTTTTATTCTTTAAACAAATAAAGAAAACAAAAATGAATATTCCAATTAGCTTACGACTAATTGGGAATATTACAGTCCTTCCCTCCCAAATGTTGCTTGTCCTCAAGCAATTGACAAGGTGAGTGCTGCAACTCTTCTCCTCCTCCATTGGTGACACCAACATGTGATAAGCTTCCTCCATAAGCTAATTGTTCACCAATCCATCCCTCCACGAATTGCTCCTCCAAAGTTCTCATGAGATGCAAATAGTCCATCCCATAAGGAGACAATAGTTCACATGAAACAAACATGGTTTGCCCAATGTTCTCCCTGAAACATGTAGCATAAGGTACATGGAGAATATCTATCCCATAGGGCACATACATACCTTCCATCCTCCCTCCATACATTCCCATAAAAAGTACAATTATGTCATCAATGTAGGGGATCAAAACAACATTAATATAAACAGAAATTTGTGCATATGGAGGTGGGTCATAGTCCCACATGTGGAACCAGCGCAGTGCATCTCCTGCCTACATCAGATCAAGATGTGGTAAGTGGTTTCCCCACCACTTACTTGCTTCCCATGTCATCTCACCATGGCTGAAAGTGTGAGATATATTTGGTGCCTTAGGAGTGCACCCATCATGAAAAAAAATCTTCCTTTGTTCTTCAAGGGAGTGGCTAAGTTTAGAAATTTGTGTGGCCCAAATTTGGCCATGAAATTTGTAAGGTACAACACTCCTCCTTGGAGTCATGGTCTGCATATACATGGTAAAAGAATACATACAATCAGAAAATAAAACAGGAGTTACATGAATATGTTCTTCACCAATAGTCCTCCTTGTACAAATGGAGTGGTGCATAGATATTTCTCCTCTCTCAAAAGAAGGGAGATATGGCTGAAATAACTCTTTCATAGAATCATGTTTCTGCCCCAAATCCACATGGTTCATGCATTCTTAAAAATGCTGATGTAGTTCTCCTCCAAATCCTTCCCAATCAAAGCTTCTCATGATGATATTGTAGATCCTCATGGAATATGTGTGGCTAAAACATAACTCTTTATAGGATCTTTGTAGTAACTTCTCCTTGAGCTTGGAGGCTCTAGACAAGAAGATCCTACCATGATAATAGATGACTCCTCCTTGGACTAAATATCCCTCTTCATGCAGCTAGTCATCAAGTATCACGCAAGTGTGAAGATCCTTGGAATAATCCACCAACAGTTGGGATTTCCAGTATGCATCTAAACTCCCCAACAATGACAGCGCTAATGATGTATCAATTGAAATGTCTATCATGTGGTTGCTCTCCTCCTTGACATCTCCCATGCCAAAGGTATGTGTTGTAAGGCCATTCCTTCCATCCTTCTCCTCCCACGGCAAAAAATCATAAATGAGAGTGGGTAACGATGATGTTGGGAGAAGATATCCCTCCTCCTTGAGCCTACCCAAGACTCCCAAAGTTGTATAATTGTCTTCCAATGCTCCCATCCCTCATGGATCTAAGCTTGGAGCATCATGTTGTGAGAGATCTCCCACAAAATCTGAATCTGGTGGCCTCCCAGGTGGTTTTCCACTAGATAATAGTGTCCCATGAAGAAATCTCATGAGCATGATAGATGGGACTGCAAGGTCCTTGCTTCAACTATGAAAATCCATCTCTTTTTGTTGTGTGGAAGTGGTTTGTGAGGAATATGTATGCATGCCTTTGATAATTTGAGTCTCGCCACTCTTTGTTTCCACCCATTTCATTTGTAAAGCCTCCCAATCAGCGGTGACTTTTCCCAATGTAATCAGCCATTGAACACCCAAAATCACATTAGTGTTAGGTATGTCAACCACAAAGAAGTGATCAACCAATGTATATGTACCCATGGTGACTGAAAGTGATGGAACATAATGCATGCATTGCACTGTTCTATCTCCTGGGACCAAAACATATAGTCCCTCAAAAGTATCAGTGGGTATTGCCCTCCTTTGCACTAGATGGCCATCAATGAACTTGTGGGTAGCCCCACTATCAATCAATACAGAAACCCTCTGATTCAAGATGGAACCTTGAACTCTTAAGTTCAAGTACTTAGGTACTACTCTCAAAGATGCAAGAGCCCCTCCAATACGAGCCAAAGCTCCACTCCCATCTCCTGATGGTGCTGGATCTCCTCCTGCATTGTCAGTGCTGTGACCTCTCCTTGGTTCCTCTTCTTCTTCCTCCTCATCATCAAAGAAGACCTCTATGTAATGTGCTTTTCCAACAACATATCTATGTCCAGGTGCCTATGATTCTTGGAAATTGAAGCATAGCTTCCTTCTTATATTTCTCCGGACTTCATCATTAAGAGGCATCTTGTATGAGATCTCCTTTGAAGGAGCAATTTTTTCCTCCTTTCCCTTTGAAGGAAAAGAGGGCTTGTGTTGGAAATTTGCCTTTGATTTTGGCAAGGAATCTTGAAGGTCTCTAGCCCTTTCAATAGCATCATGAAGGGTAGTGGGCTTGGTAGATTTAACCAACCCATGAAGAGGTTCATATAAACCATCAATGAACATGTATACCCTTCTTGTTGCGGAAAAATCAGGAACCATAACAGATAATCTTAAAAATTCAGAAATGTAAGTTTTTGTATTACTTGATTGTTTCAACTTTGCAAGGCTCATGAATGGTGCCTCTGGATATCTTCTGTTGAACCTTTCCACCAGCCTTCAAGTGAACTCTAAATAAGCAGTCACATTGTCATGACCCAATGTAGATAAGCCATGGAACCACTAGTCATGTGCTTCACCTTCAAGGTGCAACGTTGCAATCTTGATAGCCTCCATCTCTGGAACCTTGTTTAACTGAAAGTAGATGTCAAGTTTTTCTACCCAAGATTTGGTAGAAAATTTTGATGACCCATCAAAGTTGGGTAAAAATAATCTACCCATAATGTGGTGTCGATCATGATCCTGAATGAATCCACCACCTCTATGGCGATGCCCTGGTCTTCTTTTGTCCTTTATGTGACAAAACTTCTGAAAACTCAGACTATCTTTGAATCTCTGATTTTGAGACTCATATTCTTCAAAGTAGTATTCAAGGGATTCATGCTCTTGAAACCCTTCATTTCCCACAGCCAAAAATGTAGGCATGGTAGAGCGTTGGGAAACTTGTGGCTGGTGCACTGGTTGATCATTCCAGTGGCGAGACATGACAGATCCTTCTCCAATATGAAATATCTTAGGAGATTCTTTGATTATGTCCAATCTCAAAAAGGATATTAGGAAAGTCCTTTTCTTCTTCTTCACTTCTAGATACGGGAGATTTACCCTTTTCTTTTGTCTTTTCTTTAGATACCTCTTCTCTCTGTCAGTAATTGGCTCTTCTTCTTCATAAGACATATTGGCTTCTTAGAAAGTGCAGACTGTGCCAAGATGATGCTATGATATCACTGTAATATTCCCAAATGGGAAATGCAGCAATACAAGACATATATGTAGGAAAATAACATAGTTCATCTAAGATACAGCAAGAGGCCAATAAGGAGACCTTTCAAATATATTTACAGTAGAAAATTAGATATAAAATATGGTCCATAAGATGCATAACTGGAAATAGAAGACTCCAATAGAAGAAAATCCTCAAAAAGAGGTGCTGCAACCATACATATAGACAGAAAATCCTTGACTGTGTTATTTTATTAGGTTGCAACAGTTGTTGATTACACTTTGGATCTAGAGAAAATAAGTGCATGAAAATTCAGATCTATAACAAATCCATACACTATATTGGCTCTTCTTCAGAATCCCCTTGGGGTTTTCAGCATTACACCATATACAAGGAGTAGATCTGAGATCTAAGTCTACAGATCTGCAGAAATATGTAGCTACTCAGAAATATTCGAATCTGATCTGATATGAACAACATAATGATCCTCTCCAATGGATCTCCAAGGTGAAGGGAAAATCCCCAACACTTGAAAACCAATCCTCCAATTGATGTACCAAAAGACCTTGCAACAGCACCTACAGGAATAACACAGATCTGGAAGGAAAACTGCGTTGTAGGGTTTAGAATATAGTTGGCCAAATGCCAACATCTGAAAATGATGCCCAAGCACTCTAATACTCTCCTCCCAATGGAGTAGAAGTCTCCTCCACTAAAAAGGGGCACTGAAATGTCCTAGATCTGAATAGATCTAGCCTCCACTTGCTGCAGGTTGCAAAGAAAACCAAACCCTCAACATGATCTGTGTTGTAGTTGGAAGAAGAAGCTTGGCCTCAAGCTAAATAGTGGATTATGCAATACAAGACTCTCCCAAGAGCTACTCAATGGGAAGAGGTGGGATTCCCGATCAGGAACACCCAATGATAAACAGAATTATTCTCAAGTAAACAAAAAGAGAATGAGATATGTTTAAACAGAAAATATACTTAGAAAATAAAATATCATCAACAACCTTCTCATGCTTCCATCCTCTTCCTTTTATAAGTTAAGAGCTTTTAAGCCCTAAACCACCTTCAATGAAATCACTTCTTTCACATAAGCCATCTCCATCTAAAACTAAGTTGTGCCTCATTTATGGCCACTCCTCCAAGACAACGTTGTATATTTGGTCATGGTTGACCTAGTCAAAATATCCAGCCCCTTTCACACCTAAGGGTGCTTTCTTACATAGCCACGATTTAGCCTTTTTCACATTTGGCATTGATTTATTTACCGTTTAGGAGTTTTATGAACCTCCTTTACACTTTTATTCTTTAAACAAAGAAAGAAAACAAAAATGAATATTCCAATTAGCTTAGGACCAATTGGGAATATTACACTTGGGCTGCTCTTTTGTCCCAAAGTAGGCTTCCTTCAATTTACATACACCATCCCTAATGCAGACCTTACAATTGTGTGCTCTCCTTTAGACTCCAGGATATTAACATTCCTTGGGTTATCTTCATTATCCTTGTTTAGTCAATTTAGTGTTCCTAAATTGCTTCCATTAATGATCAACCAGGGCTTGTAACTTTGATAAAGTGTAGTGCATTATATGTGCCTAATTGTCCTTTTCCTTACTTCGTTGTTTTGGTGTTTTTCTTATTGTTTTGAGAGTTTTGTGTTTTTAGTCCTTAGTGTGTTTATCCTAGTTGAAAAATGAGAATAAATCTATTTAAAATGAAGAAAAGGAAATGTTGTAAAACTAGTTAACTTCCTATAAAGAAATTAGAGTTTTTATGGATAAGTTCTAAGTTCTAGTTCTAATTTAAAAAGATAAAACAAGTGTCTTAATTAGTGAATAAACCTAATCCATGGATCTATGACTCAATTGAGATTTAGGAAATGCCATTTATAACTCAAACATTGCATTAAATCTAATCATTCAGCCATTCTTGCAAATCATGTTCAAATTCAAGTTCAATCAGAATGTCCTTTAAAGAGATTTATTAGTTGCAATGGAATGAGGATCTTCTAACTACAATTATTTAAGTGAATGAAAGAAAGAATGAAAATGCTTAAACAATTACTGTTTCTATAAGTCACTAACCATTTTAATATAAGATTTGGAATAGGAAAAATGGCTTTTAATTGGTTGAACACAACAATTGTCAACTATGAAAAACAGTAAATAAAATCTAAGCAATTATTGTATCTATAAGTCACTAACCATTCAGTGATAAAGATTTGGTAATGTAGACAAACGGTTTTTACTAAGTTGATACACAGTAATTGTTAACTAGGAAAGCAGTAAATGAAATCTAAACAACCATTGTACCTATAAGTCACTAACCATTCAGTGATAAAGATTTGGTAATGAATACAAATGGTTTTTACTCAGTTGGACACAATAATTGTCAACTAGGAAAGTAGTTAATAAAACCTAAATAACCACTGTACCTATAAGTCACTAACCATTTAGTGATAAAGATTTGGTAATGAAGACAAATGGTTTTTACTCAGTTGGACACAGTAATTGTCAATTATGAAAGAAGTAAATGAAACCTAAACAACCACTGTACCTATAAGTCACTAACCATTCAGTGATAAAGATTTGGTAATGAAGACAAATGGTTTTTACTCAGTTGGGCATAGTAATTGTCAATTATGAAAGCAGTAAATGAGCATAAGCAGAAAGAAATACTTGAACAAAGAAACTGAAATAAACCTAGCTAGAAAGCATAAAACATCCTTAGCAGCAGGGGTCCTCTGCTACCAATTTGGTGAATTCCTTAGCTCCTCGAAGATGTGATCAAAACAACATCAAATAACTGATCTCCTTTATTAAAAACAGAGTATCACATTGTAATTCTGAACTTATGCTATTAACAGTTAACTTGTTCTTGGTTCTACAAAACCTCTATTTATAAGTAAATTGCACAACTAACTTCGAATAAGAATAGCTACAGGTGTAACTTCAAATTATAATAAAACTGGGACTCTTAGGACTCATGATTTGCTACGGAGCAAATCAAGAGTCCTAATTTCTGTGTAAAACGGTCTCTTTGACTTCAGCTTTGACTATCGGATTAGGCTCCTTCAATCGTCAATCTGGTCCTCGTGGATAGGAAGAAATCATGTAGGACGGATTCTGGAACTACCCACATAAGCCATTTCTTTAACTGACACCTGTATCATATTCAAACACAAAAATAGTTGCGGAACACCTGACCAGCTACGGAATGTCTGTATTCTGTAGCTATACTGCACAAAATTATTAAAACAACAAAAACCATGAAAATACAACATGTTAATCAACTGCATGTATCCTTAAGACAATCCTAATCATTCTTCATTGATTTTAGGCTTATGAGTTGATGAAAGATGAGTGAAATGAGATGATGGTTTTGTAAAAGAAAGGGAATTTCTAGAGCTTAACAATCCTCAATAGATATATTTCTATAGTTGATGATGTCTTGCATCTGCGCATCCCAGGCCAGTGCAGCACATTATTTTGGGGGTCCGGATTCGTCAAAGACCAGAGCATCTATGTCCTACAGGGCTTCATCCAATTTTTTCGAGCCCCCAACCAAGCCAAAGGTTGCCAATAAGTCTTCAGTCATTGTAACCCAGTCTCGAGTACCTCGGTGTAGCTCAACCTCTAGTTACCAAGTGGTGGATATTGGCCCCAAAGAGTGGAAAAATCTATGAACCCACTCATTCAATGTATTTTTATCTTCTACCTCCATCCACATGGCTAGGTGCTTGCATGTATTTCCCTGACCATAGAATAAGTCAATTGGTGGAGTGGCTGGAGGTTCAAAGCACAGTGTCATCATTTTTCTACGTTCCTCCCAGTCCTAGAAAGTCCCCTTGTGCGTCTCCCACCAACGCGTTGGAGTTGCGTGCATAGCCAAATCAAGCACCATGAACCTTTGCTCCACTAGGACAACTTTTTCCAATGCTTCCAAAAATTATTTGACACTAACAGAACCATCAAAGTAGGGTATATATCTTACCTCGTAGGAGATACACCATAAGTTCTTTGTAATCTTGAGGCAGCGCAACGTAAAGGCATCGTGCAACTAGTTATGTCAATTCTCCATCTCGCCTTCAGAATCAGAAAAACAGGAGTTACCCTTCTCCCAGTTCAACATGCCATAAACTTTAGGGTTGATCCAGTCTTCGTCCTGCATAGACAGTTTGTATATATGGTCAACATCATCCCCTTCACGCACTGGTTCTGTGTATCGTTCTCCTTCTGTTGGATCCAGTGGGACTATCACCCGTGTACCATTATTCTCAAAAATCATACTTTTGTGCTTCATATTGATGATGCCTCTCATATCAATGGCCCAATCCAATCCTAACAGCGTAGGGTAAGGGTCTGCATCATCCACAATTTGTATTACTTTGAAATCTACACATACCTTCACTCTTGAAATGTATACCACAACTTGGGGAAGCCTACCCAGTGGAATTTTCTTTTGTTGATTAGCCATGTGTAGCTGAATGGTGGACCATTCCAACTTTGGATATCCCATATCCTACCAGGTTTTCTTAGGTAATACATTTTCATCAGATCCTAGATCCAAGAGGACATGATCCATCTCATAGTCTCCAATCTGCACAATCATGTGCATCTCCCTACTAGTTCACTTCTTCTGCTTCTAAACCTTGTTCACAACCTTGGTTTCTGTTCGAGGCACCTATTTTTCCGCGCAGCTGTCTATCAGGGCCTGGAGATTATATACTGCCTTCTGATTATGCAGTAGCTTAATGCAGGCTTGTAATAATGGTTTAACTTCATCATCCGATTTTGGTTCCATGGGATTTCTTAAGGTGGATGCTCCTACATCAGAAAAATCATTTCTGGCTTCAATGGAAATCTCTTTTTCTTTCTGCAGGTTGAGGCTTTTGTTCTTGCCATACGCTTTTCTGATCAGTGGTTTTGTGGCAGCCTTTTCCTCATTTCCTCCAGTGGAAATATCGTTGCGTGTAATTACATTTACACTTGGACCATCGTCACGCGGTTCAGCCTTGGCCATCTGTATTTTTTGCATTGGTGTCTGTTGGTTTTCCTGCATTTTAGCTATTAACATGGGAAAATATTCAATTACATGATCAAATTTCCTATAGTAGCTGCATAATTGTTGCGCAGGGTTCGGGCAGTCATGTTCATAGTGTCTAGCATCTCGACAGTTGTAACAAATTAGTTTCCCACTCCCTCGACCTGCGCCTCCGCCTCTCCCCCATCCTCGTCCTCTTACTGTGGATCCTCCTCATCTGGAATGAAATTCTAGTGATGAAGGGTCAGCCTGCACTCTGTAAAGGTTTTCTCTATCTATCATTAGGTCATACGTTCGATAGTTTTGCTCATTGTGACCAACTGAAGAGCATAACTTGCACCATTGTTGCTTTAGTTATGGTACGTAGGCTCCTAACCACAAGCAATGTTCTATATCATGTCGTCCAACCACCCGACAATCAACGCAACACAGTGTGGGGGTACTAGGCCCAGCAACATCTCTTGGGCGCAGTGTACTTGGTCCCCCATATTGCATATAATCTGACATCAGAGGGCACTGATCTTTTGTGTGGCCAACTCCCTTGAATCGTATGCACCAGACATCTGCACTAACTTCTTTACCTTGGTCTCTTCATAAATTCTATATTTATAAGTTCATAGCTTCTAATTGGCTCTGAATTTGCAGTGCTCCAAATTGAGCATCGTCCCTCGGTGCATCTTGTAATTTCATAGCAATTTCTAGAGCTTCTTCTTGAGAATCAATCTTTTTCTAACCCATAGGCTCCCACAGATGTGGCAATATCATGGCGATGAACCATTCCTTATGCTACTTGTCATCGTAAGAAAATCCTCTATCATTGATGGCTTACTTCAATTGCTCATTAGCTTCCCATGATTCTATGGCCCCTTGCTTAATATCTTTCAGTTCTATTATGCATTGAGAATAAGATTTTGGCTTTCAAAATTGTGGTTTCAGGGCATCCTTAATCTCCTAAAAAGTGGGATCTACATGTTGAGTAATGTATCCCATGAACCAATCTAAAGCATGACCTTCAACAGCCATAGCTAGATGCTCTCTCTTCGGCCATCGATGTTACATTCTACGCGAGTCCACCGCATTTGCCCTGAGCAAAAATCGGTCCATATGCTCATCCCTCGCACCCTTAAAAGTGGGTAACTTCATATGTGCGGCCATATCTCCCGCAAGTGGGGGTGGTGGTGGGGTAGGAGGATTCTTACCTTTGCACGAATTTGATGGTGGCATAGCAAAAGGGATAGTTTCAACATGTGCAGCGTCGCTTTTGTTTATATCAGGTCAATTTCTCAGAGGAATATATACAGATTTGTCCCCTCTATGATTGACTCGATGATATCTACCATTGTGCATAGTGCTTTCTTTCTGATCAGGGATCATTCACTCAATGTGGCTGCACAAAATACCCTTTTCACACAATAACATCTTAAACAACAGAGACAAAGTTTGTAAGAACTTACCCCTCAATCCCTTGAAAAATCTCCTTTCAACTTCATATTAGGACCAAAACTGATTGAATGAAAACACTATTACAAACCACCCAAGACATTGTCAACCCAATGATCGACAATTCGGGTAGTGGAATTATCAGTCTTCTCCAATTTTTGGATTAATTCAGGGGTCCACTATGTGACCTAATTTTCCTTACAACAGGTTTGGAATTATACTAACCTTGCCAACCACTCTTGTAGCTCATGTGCAAAGGTTACAAAGAATATCTCATGCACCTCAGTGAAAATATACGTATTCTTCCACTCTTCACCATATATCTTCTTACTTCTATTTTCTTTTAGGGAAAATTCCTGAATTTTTTTTTCAAACCATTCCTCAAGTTCTGGCTTTAATGGCTACCAATGACCTCTTGGAATCACCCAACCTCTCTCAAAATGTTCCCGGTCCCGGCAAACGGAACCATTTGTTGGCTTGAGAGGTCCTAATCCAGGTTTAGAATTGAGGTTAACCAACAAAACCCTTTTACTACTGGCCCTTTCGGCAGTGACCTGCTTGTTCAAATCAACGTCTCACCCGGAGCAGTATGGGAGGGTGGTTGAACTAGGTTTCATCACCCTAAGAGAGGTTTGAATTATGTGGGTGCCTTAAGATCCAAAGTAACCATAAACATATCCTTGTAATAGCAGCCCTAACCAGGAAACCCTTTTCAGACAGATTTAAGTCAAATATGCAAAATGTCTTGTGCAAGTTAACACAACCTCTATAATCAAAGTAATAATCTTTAACACATAATATCAGAACCTTATATCATCAGATCCATCCAATAAGCATTCATATAAACCCAAACACAGTTGCGCAAGAGATATATTCGCAGATAGTACAAAAATCGAAAATAAGATGCAGAAAAATTCATAACATAAACAACAGATGTATATAGAACTCGGATATCTATAACAACATTCCTTTATTGATATCAATTCACATCCTTCATACAAAACACTTCAACAACCCGCGCACACAGCCAGCATGTTCCGCACACAGTAGGACTAAGATATCTTCACACAGCCAACAGGAGCCTTCTACCAAGACAGTCCACACAAAATATCACCAAGTTTCCATATCTAACATTCACATTCAGGCTTATCCAAAAACTGCCTTCTTAGACTCGATCTAGACATCTATTTATATTATTATCCTGCGCTACTCTATGGTCCACAAACCGTGGTTTGAAGCCCCTTGATTTACCCTTTTGACCCATTACAATTCATGAGGGGCTTTGACCTGCCCCAAAGCCCCTGCGCACGACTAAACTATTACAAAAATGTAGCAAAAACGATCGGAATTAGGGGACCCCGCTCCAAAAATCATTGATCTCATGGACAAGGAACCCCCGGGTATTGTGCGAGACCTTGTATTTCTCCTTGACATTTTCAGAAACTTTGCACTCTTGGGTTTTTTCTCTAAAATTTGTCGTAGGTTCCTCCCCTTGGTCGGGCAAGTTGGTGATATGATGTATCAATGAAACATCAATTAGAATCAGCTCTCCTAGCTACATGCAGTTGTCGTGCACCAGGGCGAGCAACTGGCACACACAAATGTCATTCATAGGGTTGCGCCCAAAATGAGGAACATGTAAGAGGTTCAAAAACCCCGATTTTTGCAGGCCCAACGCCTAGGACTTCGGTTCAAACATCACCACCCCACCGTTGTAGGGGATCTTTTCAGGGTAAGTGAGGTGCAGCTCAAAGAATTTCTCTGGTCGGCCAAGTCTGATCATCTTGGTGGTGGGATCTTTGTGAACATATCTCCTTTGATTGGCATGGCTTCAAGGATTAGAGGCATGTTGATATACGATTGCACCTTGTCTAAATCTTTTGGAACCTTCATCGAGTATTTTCACAGTGCTACGCATGCGAGCAACAGCGATATGGGATCGACCACCTCCACAACATCTTCTTCCATGATTATTTGGGTAAGGTCAACCATCGGTCTCTTCTGGCACTCAGCAGGGGTCGACTTGGGCTTTGAGTTTTTCTTGCACGACAACTTCCTAGTGCTTGAAGCCTGTCTCCTCTTGGATGGTTTCGTCTGCAGGGTAGGGACAATAGTTTCAGTGATCAGCGCAAGGGTTTCAGTGGCCTACGCAATGGTATCAGTGACCTGCGACACATAAGGGGTAGGATCAGTAGTGGTCATACTAGGTGGAACTAAGAACCCCAACCCTTGCTATCACATCTCCTCGTAGAAAAGAGGGTTGATCTCAGACATAAGCTTCGGAAAATACATAGATAGCAATGAGAAAAAATCTCTTCGAATGTAAAGGGAGCTAATGTGACCCTTCTTATCATATTTATAGCATTGGCACATCTTAAACGACCTCCTACTCATTAATGTAGCCCGATAAATGCTAAAATGACTCCAAATCTAGAACAATCTCCTCATTAAATGCATTTTGGCCGCTCCTCCAAATGGTAATAACAATGTCTTGTCCAGATTAACTGTTCCAATGGATATATTCTAGCTCGTCTGTGACTTGGTCAACCTCCTGGCACAACTTCTGCATGACTATCACTCGTGTCTGCGCATCCTCCATCCTTGTTGCGCAAACTAAACTCTCCAATGCTTGACATATTGTTTTTCGATCCTGCGCCCTCTCGTAAATTTTTGGGGCGCTAAGACACTTCTCCGCCCATATAGTCATTTGGCATGTGCAAGGATAGGGATATCCCTGTATGGTTTCAGCCAACTCCCATTCACATACACGAGCAGGTAGTCACCTCCTAAAGTGGCTAGTCGAACTACACCTCCCTCTGTGATTTCCTTAACCACATAGGGTCTGAGCCAATGCATTTTGAACTTCGCTAGGTGGCACGCAAACTTGATGTCATATAAAAAAACCAAATATTATTCCTTAAGTACCTTCCATCTAATGTTCGTGTCATGCCAAGCCTTTTCACACACCTTTTTCACCTGCTGATGGAAACCTGCAATGAAGCAGTCTTCCAGGAGCACGACTAGCTGTGACAATCGTTCTTCCATAATATATTGGTCAACCATATTAGTGATCGTTGCAATGCATAAACTCGGGACAATGTACTCCTTTGGCATAACACCTTCCTGCCCATACACCATTCTGAAAGGCGTCTTTCCTGTCAACTTCTTGCATATGGTTCAATAGGCCCACAAGACGGCAGGTATGCATGCATCCCAATAATTTTGATTAGCATTGCAGATCTTAGTGAGCACGTTCTCTAATATATTTTTAAAAGCTTCCACCGCACCATTTTCCTATGGATGATTTAGAGTACTCTTCTGATGATGAATCTAGATTTCTTCAGTCAAATATTGAATAGTTTCATTCACAAAGTGTGTACCCTAATCACTCATCAAAATAGTAGGGCACCCAAACCGAGTCAAGATGTTCTCAAAAATGAAGTGTGAAACTGTCTCTGCACTACAATCATTCACAGGCATCGTCTCTGCCCATCTGGTCACATAGTCTGTCGCAGTGATTATATAGTCCACACCTGTCTTCTTTCCTGGTCGATTGATAGGTCCGACAAAATCAATGGCCCATTTGTAAATCTTGCAAAGTCACTTGTGGGTGTAGGGGGATTCCATCTCTGTGTGACGGCCTTCACGTCTTTTGACAAACATCACAAGTGCAGAAATATTCATGTGTGTCACTGTGCACCGTGAGCCACCATAACCCAACCCATAAAATATTCTACGCAGTCTCTTTTCCCGCGTAATATCCTTCTTCAATTCCTGCACAGGCTTCAGCTAATATGTCATCTCTTTCGAATTCCAACACATACCTTATTAGTCTCTCATCCGCACCCATTTTGTATAGTTGGCGACTAATTAAGGTAAAATCAGTTGTGCACGTGACCCACTCTTTATTTTGTTTCATCGTATATTATGTGAGCGCACTTCTAGTAGTCAAAAAATGAATAATATCTGCAACATGATCATCGACTACCTTAATGGAAAATAGATGCGTGTTTGGTAATCCTTCTTCCAAGTTAGTTGGCTCCTCTCCACTTTCATTGAGCGATAGATGGTATGGCCCAGCATTCATTCTCCTAGGATTCACAATTACTTCAAAGTCATACTCCTAAAATAACAGCAGCCATCTACAAATCTTCCCCCCTCCCCCCCTCCCCAACACAGGCCTGTTGACTAGGTACGTTAAAGGAGAGTGGTCAGTAAACATCTTAAAATGATCTCCCAACATAGAGTGGCATAATTTCTATAGTGCTTAGACAATATCTAATCCTTCCCTCTCCGTGGTTGAGTAGTTACACTCCACACTTGGACAATTTCCTACTTACAAATGCAATAGGGTGATCAATATCCCTGGCTCCTGTCTGCGCTAAGACAAATCCCAATGCGATGCAGGATGGATTGACATGCACATGGAATTCCTTTGTCCAAACTGGAAAAACCAATATGGGTGCAGTGACCATATTCTCCTTAAGCAGTTCAAAACTCTTATGGCAAACCTTTTCCTAGAAAAATGAGGCATCCTTCTTGAGAAATTTCTCCATGGGCGCAGTGATCAACGCGTAGCCTTGAATAAACTTCTTGTAATACCATGTATGCCCCAATATTGACAGTAGTTGTTTTACATTTGCGGGAACTTCTAGGTTAACAATAACAACGATCTTTTTTGGATCCACCATCAATCCTTTCTGAAAAAAAATATAACCTAGCAAGATCCCAAAAGGGATGAAAAATATACACTTCTTCAGGTTGAGCGAAATCTAATACTTCCGACAAGTATCTAGCATTAGGCGTAGGCTTGACACATGCTTCTTCAAAAATCCAAACACAATCCAGTCATCAAAGTATACCTCTAGGAATTTTTGGATGTGTTCCTTGAACGCAACTACTACTACACACGAGAAAATAGATGACGCATTATTCATACCGAATAGCATGACTGTGTATTGGAAGGATCCCCATTTTGTCACAAAAAATTTCTTGCTTCTATCCTCTGGCGCAATCATGATTTGATGGTATCCTGAAAATCCATCAGTGAATGAGTAGGCCTCCTAACCACCCCAATTGTCTAGTATTCCATCGGAAACATAGTTGGGAAAGGGTCATGTATGCAAGTATCATTCAATTTGTGCAAATCCACACAAATCCTTATTTCTCCCTTGGTCTTCTTGTCTTGAACCACCATAGGGCTTACCCAATATGATTCTTCTACTGGTTCTATGATCCCTACAACTATCATTTTCTCCAACTCATCTTTGACCTTCTGCTTGTATTTTGGATTTAACCTATACAAACGCTACTTCACGGGTCATGCATTTGGTTTCAAGGTGATCTTCATTACCTCAAGATCTCCTACAATCCCCTTCAACTCAGAAAATTTCATAGGAAAAAGTTGCTGATATTCAGTGAATAGCTCGGCGACCTTACCCACTGTATCATCATCCCAGTAGTCCCCTATCTTCGCTATTTTTGGTTGTTCCTCTAAGCCAATATTGACTTGCCTGATCCTAAGAGGCTTCGTTACATCTGGTGAGTCAACTATAGGCTAAAAAATTGCACGCTATCCTTCAAACTCAGGAATAGTAATGTTCCTTGGGTCTTCTTCGTTATCTTCAATTGAAAAATTTCGACAGTCAATGATGTCCCTCATCTACGCATCCCATGTTGGCAAGGTGCGTTCAGCTCTATGGTGTCAAAGATAACTCCCTGAATATCCTGCAGTTCTTTATCAAGGCATTCGAACCCACTTTCAAAACCAAATGTCAGGAGAAAACTCTCTATTAGCGCAGTCCATTCAATGGTTCTTCGTCACAACTCAGTTTCGAGTTACCAGTCCGTAGGCATCTTCCCCAAAGTGTGGATGAATATATACACTCATTCTAGCTTCGGTTCTTTGCCCCAAGATTTAGTCCATCTAGCCTGATGTTTGTACGGATCGCCCTTTCTAGAATAGATCTCTCCTATTCTGGTGTTTGGATGCTCAAATTGTAGATGCATCATGTGGGTGTATTCTTCCTAGTTATCCAAGTTACCTTTGTGCGTCTCCCACCAGCGTGTTGGGGTTGCGCACAGAGCTATATCAAGTGCATGGAACCTTTGTATTTATGGAATAGTTTTTTTCTAGTTATTCTAAAAACATATTAACATTACTCACGCCATCATAATAAGGTAAATATCGTAACTTTGAGGATATGCATCATAGGGATTTGGTCACTAGATTTCAATGCAATGCAGAGACTTCATGCAACTGGTTCTGCCAATATTCCAGTTCCTCATATGAATCTAAAAATTAGGAGCTATCCTTCTCCCAATTAAGTCTCACATTCATTGTCAGGTTGATCCAGTCTTCATCCCTTGCAATCAACTTATAGATATGATCAACCTCATCATCTGCACGCACCGGCTCCGTATATCTTTCTACTTCATCTCCTTCGAACACGTCCATAGGCTTGCTAGATGATTTAGACGTTGAGGCACCCATCTCTGTGAAATCTTTCTTTGCTTCTACAAAGGTCTCATTTTCTCTCTGTAAGTTGAATCCTTCCTTATTCTCAGGTGCCTTTCAGATCTAGAGCTCAGTATCCAGCTTTGTTCCTTTCTCTTCACCGATTATTGCACCACTCCTACTAACAATATTCATGCTTAGTTCTTCTTTGCACGGCTCAACTCTTACCATTTGAACGTTTTGAGTGGGAGTCGACGGTCTATTTTCTTGCATTCTTGCAATCAAGATAGGGAAATATTCAATAACATGATCAAATTGTCTACAGCACCTGCAAGACTGATGTGTTGGGTTTGGACATTCACATACATAATGACTTGAATTTCCATAGTTATAGCAGATGAGTTATCCCCTTCCTTAACCAACTCCTCCTCCTCTTCCTTGTCCTTTACTTTGGAATCCACTATGCCCAGATGGAGATGTAGGTGAGGTTGGTTCTGTGTGCATCCTATATAGATCAGCTCGGTCAATCATTATATAGAAGTTGTGACATTGCTTCTCATCATGTCCCACCGATAGGAAAAATTTGCAAAAAGGTTGCTTGACTCTTGGAACATATTTACTAATCCTTGGGTAGAATTTTGTCGTGTACTGACCAGTTACTTGACAAATCGCACACCATAATGTAGGATTTCCACTTGGTCCTGCCACACTCTTCAGTGGACTCAATCCTCCGGTTTCTAGATAGTCATTGAATACAGGGCACTGATCCTTCTAATGCTTGACATATTTACAGCGTATACACCATACATTTGTGCATACCTCCTTCCCTTTATCCTTGATCAGACTTTGTATTTGTAAGTGCATTTCCTCTAATTGGATTTGGATCTGTTGGGCCCTGATCTGCACAGCTGGTACAAGTGAGGACTCTAGCTTCATTTCAATCTCTGCCGCTTCAACCTACGTTGCAATCTTCTGCTGATTCAAGGGTTGGCACAGATGTGGTAGTAGCATGGAAATGAACTATTAATTGTGTTGTGTGTCATCGATAAAAAATCCTCCATCTCTGATGGTGCGCTTCAGCCGTTGGTCAGCCTCCCATATGTATTTTTTTAATTCTTGGTGAATCTCCTTCAACTCAGTCACACATTGAGCGTATGATTTCGTATTTCTGAATTTTTCCTTCAATGCGGCCTTCAGATTATCAATTTGTAATATTCCCAGTTAGTCATAAGATAATTGGAATATTCATTTTTGTTTTATTTCTTTGTTTTGAGAATAAAAGTGTAAAGGAGGTCCATAATACTCCTAAACAGTGAATAAATCAATTCCAAATGTAAAAAGGATAAATATTGGCTGCTAAATGAAGCACCCTTAGGTGTGAAAAGGGGTTGGACATTTTGAATGGGTCAACCTTGACCAAATCTACAGCGCTGTCATGGAGGAGTGGCCATCAATGAGGCACAATGCAGTTTTAGCTGGAGATGCTTTGTGTGAAAGGAGTGATTTCATTGAAGGTGGTTTAGGGTTTGCAAGCTCTTAACTTATAAAAGGAAGAGGATGGCAGCATGAGAGGGTTGTTGATGATATTATTATTTTGTGATTATATGGTTTGTTTAGACATATCTTATTCTCTTTTTTTTAGCTAAGAATAATGTTGTTTATCATTGGGTGTTCCTGATCGAGAATCCCACCTCTTTCCTTGAGAGGCCTCTTGGAAGAGTTTGTGTTGCATAGTCCACTATTTGGCTGAAGGCCAAGCTTATTATTTCAACTACAACGCAGATCCTATTGAGGGTTTGGTTGTACTTGCAAGCTGCAGCAAGTGGAGGCTAGATCTATTCAGATCTAAGCCATTTTAGTGCTCCTTTTCAGTGGAGGAGGCTTCTATTCCATTGGGAGGAGAGTATTGGATGATTGGAGCATCATTTTCAGATCTTGGCATGTGGCCAAACATATTTTGAACCCTACAGCACGGTTTTTCTTGCAGATCTTCATTATTCCTATAGGTGTTGTTGCAAGGTCTTTTGGCACATCATTTAGAGGATTAGTTTTCAGTTGTTGGGGATCTACCCTTCACTTTGGAGATCCATTGGAGAAGATCTATTTCTTGTTCATATCAAATCAGATCTGAATACTTCTAAATATATGAATATTTATTCAGATCTGCAAACTTAGATCTCAGATCTACTTCATGTACATGGTGTAATGTTGAAAACCCCAAGGGGATTTTGAAGAAGAGCCTATATAGTGTATGGATCTGTTATAGATCTGAATTTTCATGCACTTATTTGCTCTAGATCTAAAGTGTAATCAACAGTTGTTGCAACTTAATAAAATAATGTTGTAAAGCCATTTCAGTCTTAATACATGGTTGCAGCACCTCATTTTAAGGATTTTCTTCTATTGGAGGCTTTTATTTCCTGTTATGCATCTCATGGGCCATCTTGTACATCTATTTTTCTGTTGTAAACACATTTTAAAGGTCTCCATATTGGCCTCATTCTTTTTCTTTGATGAACTGTGTTATTTTCCTACAAATCTGCTTTCTATTGTTGCATTCCCCATTTGGGAATATTATAGTGGTATCAGAGCATCATCTTGGCACAACCTGTGCTTTCTAAGAAGCCAATATATCTTTTGAAGAAGAATAACCTCTTATTGACAGAGAGAAGAGGTATCTAAAGAGAAGGAAAAAGAAGAAATTTGATTACACCAATGACAATGAAGACAAGGATAAAGCCCCTGTATCTGGAAGTGAAGAAGAAGAAAAGGATTTTCCTAAGATCCTTCTTAGAGCCATTCAATATCTTGCTAGAGAGATCAAAGAGATGAGAATGGATAGAATCAAAGAATCCCCTAAAGGATTCCATCTTGTAGAAGGCTCTGGCATATCTCATCACTGGAATGATCAACCAGTGCATCAACCACAAGTTTCCCAATGCTCTACCATGCCTACCTTTTTGGCTGTCGGAAATTAAGGGTTTCAAGAGCATGAATCCCTTGAAGACTATTTTGAATAATATGAGTCTCAAAATCATAGATTCAAAGATAATCTGAGTTTTCAGGATTTTTGTCACATAAAGGACAATACAAGACCAAGACATCATCATAGAGGTGGTGGATTCATTCAGAATCATGATTGACACCACACTATGGGCAGATTCTTTTTAGCCAATTTTGATGGGTCATCCAAGTGTTCTGCCAAATCTTGGGTAGAAAAAATTGACATCTACTTTCAGTTGAACAAGGTTCCAGAGATGGAGGCTATCAAGATTGCAACGCTGCACCTTGAAGGTGAAGCACATGACTGGTGGTTCCTTGGCTTGTCTACATTGGGTCATGCCAATGTGACTGCTTATTCAGAGTTCACTAGAAGGCTGGTGGAAATATTTGATGGAAGAGATCCAGAGGCACCATTAATGAGCCTCGCAAAGTTGAAACAATCAGGTAATATAGAAACTTACATTTCTACATTTTTAAGATTATCTGTTATGGTTCCTGATTTGTCTGCAGGAAGAAGGGTGTACATGTTCATTGATGGTTTAGGTGAACCTCTTCATGGGTTGGTTAAATCTACCAATCCCACTACCTACATGATGCTATTGAAAGGACTAGAGACCTTCAAGATGCCTTGCCAAAAGCAAAGGCAAATTTTCAGCATAAGCCCACTTTCCCTTCAAATGGAAAGGAAGAAAAAATTGCTCCTTCAAAGGAGAGCTCATACAAGAAACCTCTTGATGATGAAGTCTGGAGAGATCTAAGAAGAAGGAAGCTTTGCTTCACTTGCCAAGAATCATGGGCATCAGGACATAGATGTGCTGTTGGAAAAGCACACTACATAGAGGTCTTCTCAGATGATGAGGAGGAAGAAGAAGATGAACCAAGAAGAGGTCACAGCGCTGACACTGTAGGAGGAGAGCCAACACCATCAGGAGATGGGAATGGAGAATTTACTCCTATTGGAGGGGATATTTCATATTTGATATGAGTAAATAAGTACTTGACCTTAAGAGTTCAAGGTTCCATCTTGAATCAGAGGGTTTCTGTGTTGATTGATCGTTTGATAATTGAGGCTGCAGAGCTTCATTAATCCCCTGTCTAGTGAAAAGGAGGGCAATACCCACTGATGCCTTTGAGGGATTCTCTGTTTTGGTCCCAAGAGATAGAACAATGCAATGCATGCATTATTTTCCATCACTTTCAGTCACCATGGGAACATATACTTTTATTGATCACTTATTTGTGGTTGACATACCTGACACCAATGTGATATTGGGTGTTCAATGGTTGATTACATTAGGGAAAGTCACCACTGATTGGGAGGCTTTGCAAACGGAATGGGTGGAAAAAAAGAGTGGTGAGACTCAAATGATCAAAGGAATGCATATGTATCCCTAAAATACAACTTCCACACAAAGAACAGAGATGGATTTGCGTAGTGGAAGCAAGGACCTTACAGTCCCATCTATAATGCTCATGAGATTGCTGCATGGGACACTATTATCTAGTGGCAAACCACCTGGGAGGACACCTGATTCAGATTTTGTGGGAGATATATCACAACATGATGCTCCAAGCTTAGATCTAGGAGGGATGGGAGCATTGGAAGACAATGATACAGCGCTGGGAGTCTTGGGTAAGCTCAAGGATAAGGGAGATCTTCTCCCAATATCATCATCAACCATTATCATTTCCGATTCTGCGCTGTGGGAGGAGAAGAATGGAAGGAATGACCTTCCAACATATACCTTTGGCATTAGATATGTCAAGGAGGAGAGAAGCCACATGACAGACATTTCAGTTGATACATCATCAGTGTTGTCATTGTTGGGGAGTTTAGATCCATATTGGAAATCCCAACTGTTGGTGGATTATTCCAAGGATATTCACACTTGCATGATACTTGATGACCAGCTGCACGAAGAGGGCTATTTATTCCAAGAAGGAGTCATCTATCATCATGGTAGGATCTTCTTGTCTAGAGCCTCCAAGCTCAAGGAGAAGTTGCTACAAAGAGCCTATGAAGAGTTTTGTTTCAGCCACGCATATTCCATGAAGATCTACAACATCATCATGAGGATATTTGGTTGGGAAGGCTTTGAAGGATAACTACATCAGATTTTTAAAGAATGCATGAACCAAGTGGAGTTGGGACAATAATATGACTCTATGAAAGAGTTATTTCAGCCACCTCTTCCTTCTTTTGAGAGAGGAGAAAGATCTATGCACCACTCCATTTGTACAAGGAGGATTGTTGGTGAAGGACATACTCATGTAAATCATGTTTTATTTTCTGATTGTATGTATTATTTTACCATGTATATGCAGGCCATGAATCCAAGGAGGATTATTTTACCTAATAAACTTCATGGCCAAATTTGGGCCATAAAAATTTCTGAACATGGCCACTCCCTTGGAGGAAAAAGGGAGATTATGTTTCATGATGGGTGCATTCCTAAGGCACCAAATATATCTCACACTTTCAGCCATGGTGAGATGACATGGGAAGAAATTAAGTGGTGGGGAAACCACTTACCACATCTTGATCTAATGCAGTTAGGAGATGCACTGCATTGGTTCCACATGTGGGACTATGACCCACCTCCATATGCACAAATTTTTGTTTGTTTGTATGTAGTTTTGCTCCCATACATTGATGATGTACTTGTACTTTTTATGGAAATGTATGGAGGGAGGATGGGAGGTATGCATTTATCTTATGGGATGGAGACTCTCTATGTGCCTTATGCTACATGTTTTAGGGAGATCATTGGGCAAGCCATGTTTGTTTCATTTGAGCTGTTGTCTCCTTATGGGATGGACTATTTACATCTCATGAGAACTTTCGAGGAGAAATTCATGGAGGGATGGATTGGTGAACACTTAGATTATGGAGGAAGCTTATCACATGTTGAGGTCACCAATGGAGGAGGAAAATTCGCTCTTTGTCGGTTGGTGAGGACCAAAAACCTTTGAAAAGGGAGGACATAATATTTAATTAGTCATAAGCTAATTATTCGATTAAATTTTGTTTTATTTATTTGTTTAAAGAATAAAAGTGTAAAGGAGGTCCATAATACTCCTAAATAATGAATAAATCAATGCCAAATGTAAAAAAAGGAAAACAATCATTTTGTAAATCAAGCACTACCAGAGTTATTGAGTTGAACATTTGACTAGGTCAACCTTGACCAAATCTAATACTTGTCATAGAGTGACATCAGCCAAGGCTACTTTTGATTTGGAGTAGAATGCTATGTGTGAAGAGTGATTCATTGAGGTAGTTTAGGTTTGCAAGCTCTTGAACCTTATAAAGAAGAGATGGCAAATGATAGGGTTGTTGTGATGTTTGTGATGATATAGTGATTACCATGGTCATATATGAATTGTTAGACATGTCTCATTCTCTTGTTGTTTAAGTGAGAATAGTGTTTAGCATTGGGTGTTCCTGATCGGGAATCCCACCTCTTTCCTTGAGAGGCCTCTTGGAAGAGATTGTGTTGCATAGTCCACTATCTAGCTGAAGGCCAAGCTTCTTCTTTCAACTACAACGAATATCTTGTTGAGAGTTTGGTTGTCTTTACAGGCTGCAGCAACTGGAGGCTAGATCTATTTAGATCTAAGCCATTTCAGTGCTCCTTTTCAATGGAGGAGGCTTCTCTTCCATTGGGAGGAGAGTATTGGATGATTGGAGCATCATTTTCAGATCTTGGCATGTGGAAAAACATATTCTAAACCCTACAGTGCAGTTTTTCTTCCAGATCTGCGTTATTCATGTAGGTGTCATTGCAAGGTCTTTTGGCACATCATTTGGAGGATTGGTTTTCAGGTGTTGGGGATTTGCCCTTCACTATGGAGATCCATTGGAGGAGATCTATTTCTTGTTCATATCAGATTAGATCTAAATACTTGTGAATATCTGAATATTTGTGCAGATCTACAAACTTAGATCTCATATCTACTTCATGTACATGGTGTACTGTTGAAAACCCCAAGGGGATTTTGAAGAAGAGCCTATATAGTGTATGGATATGTTATAGATCTGACTTTTCATGCACTTATTTTCTCTAGATCTGAAGTGTAATCAATAGTTGTTGTAGCTTAATAAAATAACAATGTAAATCCCTTTCAGTCTTAATGCATGGTTGCAACACCTCATTTTGAGAATTTTCTTCTATTGGAGGCTTGTATTTCCTATTATGCATCTCATGGGCCATCTTGTACATCTATTTTGTTGTTGTAATTACATTTGAAAGGTCTCCATATTGGCCTCCTACTTTTTCTTTGATGAATGCGTTATTTTCCTGCAAATCTGCTTTCTATAGTTGCATTCCCCATTTGGGAATATTACATAATTGTTGAATTATGGTTCATCGCCACATACCTTATGTACCACTCCAACACACAGTCTTGAAGGCTACTAGCCAGATGTGCTTTCTTAACATCCTCATTATTAATCTATTGTGTTGTCCATACAAAATTTGTGACAAACCAGAATTGATCCACATCTTCCTTCCCAATACCATGGAAATTTGGTAACTTCATGGAAGCAACCATATCAGCGTTTGGTGGTGGAGGTGGAGGTGGAGTGAATGATTCATTAGCGTGATGTGAATATAGGAGTGGAGTGGCTTAGAATGAAATTAAATCCAAATTCCCTACTTCTTCGTTCGCAGATTCACCAAAACTACTTGTCTCAAATTCTTCGTCATTATCATATTTACCTTTGAGAGGACTATAAACAAAATCTTCTTTTAAGTCTACTATGTATGTTTTTTCATTGCGTGTAGCACTTCTAGAACCTCTGCACATATATTTAGATGAGCCTCTTTGGGACATTCACTCAATGCGATTGCACAGAGTACCTTTTTCGCACAATAGAATTTTAATCCACGATTTCAGTAAGCGCAGGAACTTACCTCTAGGGCCCTTGAAAAATATCCTTTCGGCTTCATAATATGATACAAAGGTATCAATAGAAAATTCAATCACGAATCCTCCCAACACACTATCGATCCAATAATCTATCGTGTGGGTGATATTATTTCTAGAGTTCTCCAACTACTGCACCAACTCTGGGGTCCACTTGGTGATCGCATCGTCCTTTGCGTGGGTCTAGAATTCAGTCAGCCGAGACAACCACTGCTACAATTCGATTGCAAAGGAATAAAATAAAATTTCGTGAACCATTGTATAGATATATTTTTGTTCCTAATATTCGGCACACAATTTAGGGCTTCTATTTTCTTGGATCGCAAATTCACTCACTTTCTTGTCAAGCCCATCTTGTAGTCCATCCTTCGTCAGATGCCACAACATCAAATCTCCCTAAAAGTGATCCCGATCCTGGAAACGAAAACATTCGTTGGCTTGAGGGGTCCTAACCTAGGTTCAAAGTATTTTCGCAACCAACAAGCCCTCCAACTACTAGCCCTTTCGACAGTGATCGGCTTGCGCAGACCAAAGTCTCACCCGAAGCGGTATGGGGGGCTATTGGAACCAGGTTTTCACAACCTGAGGAAACTTTTGAAGTGGCAGATCTAATCATAATTACTGCATATAATATAATATATTTTCACACGCAAATCTAAAAACTTATCACATAATACTTCGATATAAATTCGCACGTAGTAGCTAATTGTACCTCATTAATATCTAATCGTTAACACAGAATAATAATTGTGCACAGATGCAATTGACCTATTTATTGAAGTAAATATGCACAATAGAACAGATCCATGTCTACAACAGATAACAGATAATCTAAAACAGTAAATAACATAAGAGTTTGAGTTCGCCAAAAATGCCTTCGTTATTAAGAGATTTGCAATTCATTACAATCTATTTTTCTCTGCACACAGTAGCAGAGTCCGCACAAAAATTAGGTCTTAGGTCTTTGCGCACACATCCAACAGGTGATCCAGGAGGATCGTACAGGTCCAAGTACAATTGGCCTAAGTACAAAGGCTCAAAACTCAAAGTGTCAAAAATGTGGCAAGCTTAGTGTCAAGTTGAAGATCTTGTCTTTCTGATTCCAACGACATAGACAACACCCAATTCCAAGTTTGTATGGAAGAGTGAGAAGCAGTCAAATTTTATGGGTTGACTTGGTAATGTGGCAGCTTAAAGAGGTGAAACATTTTGCAGAAATCTAGCCACCGGATTTCGGCCAACTCCTGCCAGATTCTAGGCGAATTTGTGGGACAGTTAGTTTGACTCCTTCAATCAAATTCTGGAAGATTTAAAAAGGACAGGTTGTTTATAAAATAAATAAATAAATAAATATATATATATATATATATATAAATGGTAGGGCAGGCCATGACCCCTACCCTACCCCAACAAATCATAACAAAAATATATTATAAAGGGGTCGGCGGGCCATAACCCCCGCTGGACCCCACGACACCCATGCCACGTGAAATGGAGACATTGTAATAAGGGTGAGGCGGGGGCTGTCAACCCCGCCGCCCCAACCCACCATGCCACATGTGTACATACCACTGGCGGGTAGTAATGGGTGGGCCACCCGATACGAGTCCAGCCCCCAAACCTAATTAATGACTCCCACCTTTTAAAATATATGCCGCGGGGTTAGAACTATATGACACCATATTTGGAGGGGGCAGGGTTTGACGACCCGACCCCCTCCCTCACACTACGTATCTCAACCAACTCGGCTAGTGGCTCCCTTGGGGAGTCTACCCAATCTTCATGTATTTAAACCTGAAATTCAGAAGTGCACTCAGGCAAACCTGGAGTGGCACGCTTACCAAGGGCGAGTGAAACCATGACTGCCTTGCACGAGGGGGGCAGAACCATGAACTGAGCTCATTTCCAAAGGGCCCAAATTTTTCCGGTGTTAGAATCAGGAAAATTTTATATGGATTTTTCACCTCTCGGCATCACGAATCCAACGGTGATTTCCATTTCTTCATCAGAGGTCTCTAATTTTCGAGCACTTTCAGCTATGGAGGTATAAGGGTGTAATTTTGCATTGATGCTTGTACTTTAATTTTATTTGCCACTTAATTAAAGAGGGCCTCCCCATTGATTGAGCAGGGCACGAAGACTTAGTCCCTCTTGGACGAACTCCGATATCAATTTCTTGTATTATTTGCATGATTTTATGTTCTTCTCTCTTATTATGTTCATGCCTTTTAAGTTTCATTGTTAATATGAAATTTTACATGTAATTATTTAATCCATATCAAAGCAAAACATTTTGGATCAAGTGGTATCAGAGCAGGTCTTTGTAGATGTGAATTGCATGTTTGTATGCTAACTAGAAACAGGCTACGAAGAGGCGAAGGGAAACTATATTCTTTTGATCCTGAAGCGAGACGTGCACATCAAAGAAGAAACATGGATGATGATGTTAGAAATTAGGAGGAGCGAAAATTCTGCAAACATTCTACACCATGGTAAATCTGGCGAGAAGTTGTTCTCTAGGCTTGAAAAACTAGAGAAAGCAGGGAGAATTCTTCAGAAAGACGAGGTTCAGCGCATGGGGATGATGGAGGATATCCACCTCCTTCTCCTCCCATGAGTGAAAGTTATTCCTCCTTTTATTACCATCATCATAGAAATTCAAAAAATGTATCTAATAAACCTTTCTTTAAGTTAGATGTCAAATTTGATCTTCCCATGTATAATGGTGAAAGTAATGCAGAAAATCTTAACAACTAGATTAGGAAGATTGTACTCTACTGCAGGATTCAGCAGATTGTGGAGGACGAGGCAAATATCCAGCTAGCTTCTCTTCGATTGAATGGCACCGCTCTTATCTGGTGGGAGAGAAAATTGCAAGGCAGCAATAATTTGGGTAACCTTCTTTCCTCATGGTTAAATTTTATTGCTGCACTAAAAGATCAATTCTATCCCTTGGGTTATAAGAAAAAATCCTTAATGGAGTGGCAGTACCTAAGGCAAGGCAAAGGACAAAACGTGCAAAGCTTTATCAAGGAATTTAGAAAACAAGCACTAAGTTTGGGCATTTCATTAAATTCACCTGAAGTGGTAACTAAGTATATTGGGTCATTACATAGTTACAATAGAAATTCATTGTTAATTTTTGAACCTACTACTATTGATTCGGCCAGTGTAAAGGCCATTCATCTTGAAAACAGGGGCAGAAATGATAAAGATGATCATTCAAAGAAACCACCTTTAAAACCTTCAAATGGAAAATTCAAGGGAAAAGGAAAGGGCATCAACAAAAAAAGATGAAGGAGAAAAGCCTCATTTCACTCACTGCAAAAAGGAAGGTCATGACAACGATCATTGTTGGAAGTTGTACCCGGAAAAGAATCCAAAGAGATATGGTGGAAAGGGTAAACAAAAGACGGTAGCAACCGCGCAGCAAAACCTTGGATCTGACTCTGGCGATGAGGCATTGATCACAGCAGCAAGCATAAAAGGTACTCTTTCTCTTCATGTTAATTCTGAATCGCATGGAAGCACGAGTTCAACATATGAGCCTCTTCCTAATGAATGAAAGAGAATTGAGTTGTTTCATATTAGATTTTTCATAAATCATACAAAATTAGGAACTCTATTTGATTCGGGCTCTCAAGCAAATTTAATCTCATAATCCTTGGTTAAAAAGTTAGGCTTAGAAGTTAAGCCTCATCCGAAACCTTATCCGCTTGTATGGATACATGACAAAGTAAAATTAAATGTAACCAAGCAATGCAAGGTTAAATTTGTAATTTCTTCTAAACTAGTGGATGAAGTAGAACTGGATGTCATACCATTGGATATTTGTGGTATTATGTTAGGAAGTCCCTATCTTTACAACAGGAAAGCAGTTTTCTTTCGAAAAGAAAATAAATACAAAATCACAAAATATGGGGTAGAATATATTGTAAGAGCTCATTAAACCAAGGTCAGTGCCAGTTTTGTAAGTGCGGGACAAATTAAGAGATTGGTGAATTCTAACAAGGGGTGTTTGCTCATGGTTGTGAGAGAAAAATATGAAGAAACACCTAGCACATTTTGAGGATGTGATCCGGCTCATAAAAAGTAATTGTGTGAATTTATTTATAACTATGATGAGTTGTTTCAGGAACCCAGAGGATTGCCTCCAAAACAAGAAATCCAACATGAGATCCATTTGCAGCATGATGCTCCATTGCCAAACATTGGTATGTATAGGATTTCATCTATCAAGATGTAGGAGATCAAAAAGGAGGTACAAGAATTATTGAACCAAGGATTCATATTCCCAAGTACTTCTCCATGCAGCTCGCTGATTGTTTTAGTGCCTAAGAAAGATGGCACATGGAGGATGTGCGTGGATTATCGGGCTCTAAAAAAAATCATGGTGATGAACTGATACCCCCTCCCTCGCATTAATGATTTGTTAGATCAATTAAATAATGCTATATATTTCACCAAATTGGATTTGCGTATTGGTTATCACCAGGCAAGAATTGTAGAGCAGACGTGTGGAAAACCGCCTTCAAGAACAAACAAGGGTTTTTCGAATGGATGGTGATTTTCAACTGTGCAACGCTCCAAACACATTCATGAGGGACATGAATGATCTTTTTAGGCCTTTCATTGATGAATTTGTCCTTGTATATTTAGATGATATTCTTGACTTTAGTATAACTTGGGATGAACATGTATGCCATGTAAAGAAAGTGCTGGATGTATTAAAAAGGGAATAATTGTATGTAAAATTGTCAAAGTGTGAGTTTGGGAAAACCTCTTTGGTTTATTTTAGGTCATATTGTTGGTAATGGTCAATAAAAAATAGACCCCTCCAAAGTTGAGGTGATTGTAAAATTCCCTAAGCCTACCAATGTAACATAGGTCCGCAGTTTTCTAGGTGTGGTACAGTACTTGAGGAGATTCATTGCCAACTTCTTCATTATTGCATCACCCTTACATGCACTGACAAGTGTAAATCAAGCCTTTCAGTGGGGAGGAAAGTAGCATAAGTCCTTCAAAGCACTGAAAGAGAAAATTAGCACTACCCCAGTCCTGGCTTTACCCGATCTCCAGCAACCTTGTGAGATTGAAACCGATGCCAGTGGGTACGCCATGGGGGTTGTACTATTACAGCAAAAGAATCCATTAGAATAATTTATCCCAGGCTATCATCAATTACCTCACTTATGACAAGGAACTATATACCTTGTTCCAAAGTGTAAAAAAGTGGAAACAATACTTGATCGGCAAGGAAACCATAATCCATACGGATCACCAGCCCTTGGAATACCTTTAGTCACAAACCAAGATACAATAGTCTCGTCATTTCAGGTGGATGGGTTTTCTACAACAGTTTCAACTAGTAATAAATTGTAAGGGCACTAGCAACAAAGTAGCACATATGCTCTCTCGCCCTCCTACTGTTGCTTCTATTATTTGCATAATGCTTCGTTGTCTTTTGAAATTTATGCTGAAAAATACGCTAAATATGATGACTTTAAATAAATATATGCAAAACTAACTCATAGATCACAGGTGGACAACTATAATTTGCAGGGGAAGCTATTATATCACCTTGGCAAATTTTGCATACCCACAACAGAAAGGGTAGATTTAATTCGAGAGGTGCACACTTCTCTTGTATCAGGTCACTTCGGTGTTGAAAAAACCTTATGTCATTTACAAAGGTTTTGCTTTTGGTCTCATATGAAAACATTGTAACCCAATTTGTAAAGGAATGTGATGTGTTATGTTTCAAAGCCCTCTAATAGAAAACTCGATCTCTACACACCACTCCCTATTCTGGTCGTCCATGGGAAAGTGTGTCAATGGACTTTGTAGGAGGTTTGCCTATGTATAGAAAGGGTCACGACTATTTGTATGTTGTCATAGATCATTTTAGAAAAATGTGCTTATTAATGCCTTGTAAAAAGCAGGCTACTACTGTGCAGACTACTTATCTTTTATTTCAGTTTTTTTGGGTCCACTTTGGGTTGCCCACATCGATTGTGTCAGATCGAGACTCTCACTTCCTTGGATATTTTTGGACCAGCTTGTGGCAAAATATGGACACCAAGTTGAAGAGAAGTATGACATTCCATCCACAAACCAACAGACAGACAAATGTCATCAATCGTACCATGGTACACTTGTGGGGCTATTGCAGCAAACATCCCAAGTTGTGGGATGAGCATCTTCCATATGTGCAGCATGCCTACAACCGAGCAGTGCATTCTTCTACATAACGTTCACCATTTGAGACATGTTTTGGTTACATACCAAAGGACCCTTTCGACATGATCTATGGAAGGCATGAAGGTGCCAATGGACGTGATGAAAGGGACAAAGCATAACAATTTATCTAGCAGATATAGATCATTCACCAAGTAGTGTAGGAGCAGTTGGAAAATAGTCAGGCTCGATATAAGGCCCGACATGATAAGCACCGATTCGACCATCAATTTCAAGTTGGTGACAAGGTGTGGTTCCATATCAGCAAGGATCGAATGAAGGGGGAAGGCAAGAAATTGTGACCAATCCGGTATGGTCCATTTACCATATTGGAGAAGATTGGGAATAATGCTTTCCAGCTCGATTTTCCTGTATACATGCAAATGTACTCGGTCGTGAATGTCAAAAATCTGAAGCTTTATGAACCACCATTGATTATGGACACCGAGGTGGTAGGATCAATCCCTACAATGGATGACTTTGCACTAGAGTATCTCAATGAATTTCTAGAAGACATCATTCTCGATCGAAGGATCAGGACTTCACAATGGGGAGATGTGGAATATCTCCGTGTTGGTTTCAAATGGATGCATCCAAGTAAAGCTAAATGGCTGGAAAAGGAGAAAGTGAGGGAGAAATTCCCTCACTTGGATGTTGATTGATAAGGCTTTTGGAGGTCCAAAAGCTCTTCAATAGGGAGGAATGATCCAGGAGGATCGTACAGGTCCAAGTACAAGTAGCTTAAGTACAGGGCTCAAAAATCAAAGTGTTAGAAATGTGGAAAACTCAGTGTCAAGTTGAAGATCTCGTCTTTCTGATTCCAACGACGCAGACGTCACTTAATTCTGAGTTCGTATGGAGGATTTAGAAGCAGTCAAAGTTTATGGGTTGACTTGGTGATGTGGCAGCTTGAGGAGGTGACAAATTTGTAGAAATCTAACCACCGGATTCTGGCCAACTCTAGCTGTATTCTGGGAGAATTTGTGGGATAGTTAGTTTGACTCCTTCGATCAAATTCCTAAAGACTTAAAAACGACAGGTTTTTTATAAAATCAAAAAACTATATATATATATATATGGTAGGGCGGACCATGACCCCTGCCCTACCCCAATGGATCATAAAAAAAATATATTATAAAGGGGCCGACGGGGGACATCACGGCACCCATGCCACATTAAATGGAGACATTTTTATAAGGGTGGGGTGGAGGCTGGCAACCCTGTCGCCCCAACCCACCATGCCACATGTGTACATACCACCGACGAGTAGTAATGGGAGGGCCACCCAATACGGGTCAGGCCCCCCAACCTCATTAACGATGCCCACCTTTTAAAAGATATGCCACGAGGTTAAAATTATATGACACCATACTTGGAGGGGGCTGGTTTTGACGACTCGACCCCCTCCCTCACACTACGTATCTCAACCAAATCAGTTAGCGGCTCCCTTAGAGAGTCCACCCAGCCTTCATGTATTTAAACATGCAATTCAGAAGTACACCCAAGCAGACCTGGAGCAGCACGCTTACCAAGGCCGAGTGGAACCATGAGCGCCTTGCAGGAGGGGGGCAGAACCATGAACTAAGCTCATTCCCAGAGGTCCCATATTTGTCCAGCATCAGAAACAGGCAAATTTTTATGGATTCTACACCTCTCGACGTCACGAATCCAACAGTGTTATCCATTTATTCATCAGAGGTCAACTATGGAGGTATAAGGCTGTAATTTTGCATTGATTCTTGTACTTTCATTTTATTTTCTACTTAATGAAAGAGGACCTCCCCACTGATTGAGCAGGGCCCGGAGGTGTATTCCCTCCTGGACGAACTCTGATATCAATTTCTTGTCTTCTTTGCATGATTTTATGTGCTTCTCTTTTCTTATGTTCATGCCTTTTAAGTTTCATGGTTAAGATGCAATTTTACATGTAATTCTTTAATCCATCTCAAAGCAAAATATTTTGGATCAATAGGATCCTTTCTACCCAGAAAAAATCCAAACTAACATAGACACATAACCAAAACCGATCCAAAATTTCATGATCTCTCTATTAACTCGACTCTTACATATTTATCAAATCCAAAATGTGCACATACCATGGTCTCAAACCATGGTTTGAGACTCATATTTTTCCCTTTAACCCTTTACAATAATTAAGGGATTTTGAACTGCCCCAAATCCTCTTTGACCATTTGCACGCAGCGCGTACAACAAAACTTTAAAAAAAAAGTAAACCAAAAGGTACCCCAGGGGACCCTACTCCAATAGGTAGTTGGTTATTAAATTTTAAGAAACCCTGAGAACTGATTCAACAGTTTCTTGATGTATTTATGTGTACATTATTGTACACCATTGTGTGAGACATTCATTAATATATTGTTGAGTTTGTTTCAAGTTTGTGTGTTGTACAATTCCAGATTTCATACCAGCATTGCCATCTGCAAAGATTAGAAACAATACATCTTGTTTTATTTTTTAGTATGATCTACCTACATATACGTCCTAAACATTTTTCCGTAGTACATATCATAGAACATATAATGGATGTAGAAACCAACCCAGAAAGACTACAGTACTTACATTGATTTTCAACAACATATTTCCACTGGTAAGAAATGCCTTCTGATGTTTATTTTAAAGGATTTGAAGTAAATACTATGATACATTGATTTTGGGCTACCATGTCTACTATAGTAGGCTAGTTCTCACCATTTTTGGGCATTATTGACACTGGAAACCATTACTTCTTCAGGCCAGCCGCAATAAATACTTTCATTAGGCCATTAGGTGCTCTAACATAGTCTTCAATGAATATGGTAACAATTTCAGAGATGTGTAGACATGAATGCCTCAATCTCTTTCAATGAATTGATTGTTGGTTCCTGAAGGATTGACATGAGGTCACAAGTTTACCTTCAACTGATAACATATGCCAGCTAGAAAATGAGAAAGAGAATATGTTTACTCACATAGGCTATGAAGTTATAACAATTTCCTCCAAATGAATGACAGAGCCAAACATCATTCTCAAAATCATACATGTCTAGCATAAGGCCTCTTACACCATTCTGCACAAAAGCCAAGCAGAATGAGGCCTTGTGATCAAATTAACCTATTAGAACAGAATAGGAAAAATAGGGCCTTCGACTACAATTTCAAGAATCCTTTGATTGTTATCTATCTACGAATCTAGATTTAAATGCTCAACACAAAAGCCAAGAAGAATGAGGCCTTGTGATCAAATTAACCTACTAAAAATAGAATAGGAAAAATAAGACCTACAATTTCAAGCATCCTTTGATTTTTATCTATCTACGACTCTAGATTTAAATTCTCAAGATAGCTAAAGACTGGAAAACAAAGACCATACATTGAGCTGACTTGTAATAATATCTTGTTGATTTGAGGGTGACAATCTTTGAGTCCCTATGTAAGATCGTTCTCCGAGAATATAAAATTAATTGTGAGTAGTTAGCCACGAGTACTTGTTGAAAGGTAGACTCCCGACTTGAAACAAAAGAAAAACCAGTCAAAAATATCTAAATTCATGTTTCCTTGATTTCTTATCTGTTAGAAAGAGATTGGAGAATTCCACCATGAAAAATGTTGCGTACTTCTTTGATTTATTAATAACTGAGGTTACATTTATACTTGGAGAATTTAGTTAGGTTTTCATAACCGAAAAGAAACTAATCTATAACTATATGTTGTTATAACTATATAAAAATAACCCCGAAGGATTACAAAATTCCTCCCCTTAATTCGAAGGGTCATCTGACATACCAAGTAAAGATCTAAAATTTTCAAATTTTTCACGACCCAATGCTTTCGTAAAGATATTTGCAATTTGTTCTGAAGTTGGATAATGAGTCGTATGAATTGTTTTGGCCTCTACATGATGTCAAATCAAATGATACTTGGCATTGATATGTTTGGTTTGATCATAAAACTTTGGATTCCTGGCCAACTCAATTGTAGAAGAGTTGTCAACAAATAGATGAGTTGAAGCTTTTTGTTTCTCCTGCAAATCTTCAAGTATTTTCTGAAGCCAAATGATTTCCTTATTGGCTTGAGCTGCTGCAACATATTCAGCTTCGGTGGTAGAATCAACAGGAACGAATTTCTTGCACAATCTCCAATTGATGGTTTTTGATCCAAGATTCATCAAATAACCAAAAGTTGGGACTCCATTTTCTTTATCTCCATCAAAATCAGAATATGAATAACCAACAAAATGGAAGTCTAAAAATTTGGAATATTTGATCTTGTAAGTTTGAGTTCCTTTTAAATATTTCAAAACTATTTTGGCTGCTACCTAATGCCCCTCACAAGGATGATGCATAAACCTGCAAAGTATTCTGACACCAAAGGTTATATTAGGACAAGTAATAAACAAATAAATCAAAGTTCCAATAACTTTCCTATACTTTTTTGGATCTTCAAAATGTTTTCCTTCTTCGAAAGTGAGTTTCAAATTCTGCTCCATTGGTGTATCAAAAGGATTACAATTCGTCATACTATATCTGATTAATAACTTACCACACATATTTCTTCTGAGAGATGAAAATAAGTTGTGGTTTTTTATCAACTTAAATTCCAAGATAATAATGAAGTAAAACTAAATCTTTCATATCAAAAACCTTTCTAAATTCCTTCTTTATAGATGATATATATTCATTATTATTTCTTGCGATCATCAAATCATCAACATATACAACTAGATATACAACTAATCTTCCAACTTTCTTAATGAAAAGAGTTGCATCATCTAGGCCAAAATGTTTATAGTTTAATTTAAGAATATGTTCAGTTAGCTTCTCATACCATGCTCGTGGTGCTTGTTTCAAGCCATACAAATACTTCATTAATTTGCAAACCTTTTGTTCTTTCCCTTTAACAGAAAAACCTTCTGGCTGAAACATGTAAACATCTTCTTTCAAATCTTCATTTAAAAAGGCAGTTTTGACATCCATATAATGAATTTTCCATTATTTATGGGCTTAAATAGCAACAAAAAATCTAATAGTGCCCCATTTAGTTGTAGGAGAAAATGTCTACGTATAGTCAATACCCTCTTTTTGTGCATATCCCTTCACTACAAGTCTTGCTTTGTGCTTGTCTAGAAAACCATCATCTTTATACTTAGTTTTATAAATCCATTTGCAACCAATAAGTTTGATGCCAACAGGAGGATCCACCAACTTCCATGTTCCATTTTTTTTATGAGAGCATCATATTCCTTTTGCATTGCATCTTTCCACTGATCATAACTAACAGCTTCTTCAAAGCAAGTAGGTTCACAATCCACAGAAAATTAAATTCACAATGAGAATAGTTACATGAGGAACTTCCAGCCTTAAACTCATCATATTTATTTGAAAATGTTCGAATACGATTTGACCTCATAAAGTTTGTGTAGGAAGTTTCTCAGGAAGTTTCTCATCTTCTTCATATGGCTCATTTCTTGCCATTTATGTCATTGTTTATGTAGAAACACTTGCATCAACCAATTTCTCATTAGCAACAGAATTATCATCATCAACCAATTTCTCATCATTGAGAGAAGGAATCTCCACTCACTGATCTAATATAGGAATCCCCACTTCAGGATGGATCTGATTCATAATAAAACTTTTGAGGCATAAAATTTTCAACTGATTAAGTTGTTTATCAACAGTGAGGGAATCTTTATATGTTTCAAGAAAAATTACATCTCTTGACAAAATAAATTTTTTGTTCTCTTCACAATACAATCGGTATGCCTTAGAAGTCATGGAATACCCCAAAAATATAAATTTTATGCTTCGATCACTCAACTTATTCCTATGTTGTTTATGTATCAAAGCATAACATTGAGAACCGAAAATTTGGAAATTTTTAACAACATGAAGATGATTATACCACATTTCATATGGAGTTCTGTTGTTAATGACAGAGGAATGACATTGATTTCTAATGTATGTTTCACAAAGCATTACTTCTCCCAAAAACGTCAATTTTACATTCTTAAAAAACATCATTGACCTTACCATATTAAGTAATGTTCTATTCATTCATTCAACAACACCGTTTTGTTGTGGATTATATGGTATTGTGGTCTGGTGTTTGATGCCATTCTCTTGCAAATGTGCTTCAAAAACATGTGAAGCATCTTCTCCTCCATTATCAGTTCTTATAGTACCAATAGTAAGTTGTGCTTCATTTTTTATCAAGAGATGAAATTTCTTAAATACATCAAAAACTTATGACTTTTCTTTAAGCAGATAAACTGAGCACACCCTTGAATAATCATCGATAAAAGTCAATATGTATTTATTTCCATTTGCAGTTGGTACAAGCATATGTCCACATAAATCAGAGTGTATTAGGCTTAATTTCCTTATAGCTCTATAATTATAATTCTGAAAATACTATTTTTGATGCTTGCCCAATTACAAGCATTACATGGGGTCAATTTTCTAGGAATGGTTGGAAGTCCCTTAATCCCCTGATGTTTCTTAATTTGAATACTTTCATAATAAACATGAATGAAGTGTGCATTCCATAGTAAAGAATATGACAAAGTATCATTTTGTTGAACCAAATAAGTTGTGTTCAATGCAACAGATGACATACCATGCAACTTCAACAATTTATCTTCTTCCACACCAGTCATTACAGTTTTATTGTCAGATGCTCTTCTAATTTCTACTTTACCATCAAATATGTGAATGGAATGTCCCTGTTGTCTTATTTGTATAAGAGATAAAAAATAAATAAATAAATAAATAAAAATTAAAAAAAAAAAAAAAAGGAACTGTGGAATGTAAAGAACATCATTCAAAGTATAATCTGAAAGTCCAGGAATTTTTAATTGAATTGAACCAATCCTTGATGGTTTGATTTGGTACTTATCAACAAAATACACAACTCCATCAATATTATCATTGAATTGATCAGACAAATCTCTTCCAAAGGTCATATGACAAGTGGCACCTGTCTAAAATCCAACTGTCATACCATAAAGAAAAAGAGGTACTAAAAATATCTTCCATTTGAAAATTACAATGTGCAACAACATAATGTGCATTCTCAGAAGACTGTCCTTTGTTTAGAATTAGATGATCTTTCTTTTCAAACATTTTTTATCTTCTTTCATTAATTTTTCGGAGGGAATTCTACAATTTGCAGTAATATGTCCAATTTTACCACACCTAAAACATTTTACAGTTGTTTATCATTATGTTGTCTATCTCCCTAAATATTTATGCCCCCCCTGCCTCTATAATTCTTCCTATCTCGACCTCTATTACCCTTAGTATTTCTAACAGATTCATCTTGATTTTTTTGGTCTTTTTGAGCAAGACATAGGGTTTCGGTATTAGAACTATGTGATACTTCTTTCTTGCCAAAAGCCTTCTATATTTCTGCAATTTTCCCTACTAATTTGTCAAAATCTAAATCTTTTAATTGCCCACTAGCTTGGAGAGATTCCAAGTCGTGTGAATAACTAGGGTAAAGAGCCTTTATAAAGGTAGTAAGTTGCAAGTCAACTTTAACTCCAGTAGATTCAATTTCATGATTGATGGGTTTAATTTCAGAGGCAAGTTTTATAGGATCATTATTGCTCATTTCTAGAATAATTAACTTCAATAATAACTGAATTATCTCCAATTCAGAATCTAAATCATAAAGCTCTTTTAATTTACTTTTCCAAGTCGCTAGATGTTTCCGCTCATCAGGCTATTCTGGTGCATTCCCTCCTTCTCCTTCATAGACTCCATCCCATAAATCATTGAAAATAAGAGTATTTTTAATATTTCTGAACCATTCTTGGAAATTTTCCTTTCCGGAGAAAAATCCCAATTAAAGATACCAGGGAGTTCATGTTTTCAGATAAGTATATATAATTGCCAAAAACACTTATTTTGATCACATGGACAACATTTTTTTATTTAAAATTCTGATTCAACCACACAAAAAAAACTTCTGCAATCATAGGCACAGGTTTCTCTTGAAAAAACCTTTGTTTTAACTAATAGATCTAGCACTTCCATTTTAGGCACATTTAAAAAAAAAGTATGCTTTTTAACTTAACTATTAGCTCTAGTGTACTATCTGGCACATGTCTGCGCTAAAGGTCTTATGATATTTCATGCTTTCAGGGATTGGAATTCACCACTGGTTATCAAAAAACCATCGGAAAGCATGAATAACCAAAAACAATTGTGGTGTATGATCTCAAGTCAAATATTTTGACTTTCTCTTGCCTATCCAAAGGGAGAGACGTGGATGGCTACATACAAATTCTAACGCCCTGCGAATGTAATTCCCAATAAATGAAAATTTACAACCATTTTTTTATTAGTAAACAAGAAAATCGATCAAGCGATTTCTTCCTCTATACTACGTAATGAGTTTTTTTCCTCACCGAGAGGTACCCTCACACCGCAGTTGAGTTTATCAAAGACCATGGCATCTGCATCGAACAGTCACCACCGTTTATTGATCAGATTGTGGCATCTCACAACATCTTTCCCACACTCACAATGCTCCAATCACGATCACGTTAACCGTAACACGACCTCTCCTTCGAGCTAGAAATCTACACGACTTCTCCTTCGATCCAGAAATCCGCTTCTTGGTGCTTAAATAAAAATACAGCCTTTGAAACCTTTACCGACACTAGTGGAGTTCGATCCAGCCTTGATACCACTATTAGAGAGAGACTGGAGAATTTCACCATGAAAAATGTTGTGTACTTCTCTGATTTATTAATAACATAGGTTACATTTATACTTGGAGAATTCAATTAGGTTTTCATGACCGAAAAGAAACTAATATATAACTATATGCTATTATAAATATATACAAATAACCCCAAATGATTACAACATTTATCATCCCCTTAAGCCTAGTAGACTGTAGCATAGAGATTATAGTTTATGTTGCCTGAAAAAGATCCACCATTTTCAAAATCCCTAAAATACTATTATGTTCTTAAGAATGCTTGCTTATTATGAATTTACACAAGATGGAAGTGTTTTATACTCGCAAGTTCTAATTAAAAGACCCATGAATCAGGTATTACAATTTCAAGCGTTTTTTTTTTTTGTCCAGGACCCAGGTAATATCAACGAAATGAGACATCTATGTTGCTTATGATTTTTAAAGTTGTAAATTAACATCAAATTGCATGGCCATTTATATTTTCATTGTCCAACTCATCTGAATTTCTTCGACACATACAGCTTATTGTTAAAACAGACTGAGTATTAAGTACCTTAGATGTCGTATTTACAAGTTGTATAAGAGTGCACCTTGGAAGCAAATTCCCTATCACAATATAGGTTTCACAATGTAAACCAACTGCACAGTCTCTATTCTTCATGCAGAGATCGTGAACCTGGAAACTCAAACAAGATAAATTGAAAATTCATAACTAGTTGATTTACAAAGTTCTGCAATAATATACACATTTCAGTTTATTAAAACAAACCTAGAGACTCGTATTTCTATAACAGAATAAAGTGGACAAGTATATCATGAAACAAAAGTTACCGACCTGATAGTTTCCATTGGAACAAAGAGCATTTATTGTCCCTGAGAACTGCAGGCTAAGTCACCTGATACGGGGATACGGGGATATGGGGACACGGGGATACGGAGTGTGTGCTGATTACCCGGAGCAGGGATATACGGGACCGTTACGTTATATATTATTTTATTAAAAATATATATATATTTTAAAATATATATATATATATATATTAATATATTTAAAATTAGATATTTTTTGCACAAATTCATACAAAATTCATTGATTCAAACATAGATATTAGATATTCATGAGTCATACATCATCATTGATACTATAATACAAATTACAATGATACATTGATACACCATACATGATACAATCGTCAAATTTACTCAAAAAGACAAGATTGAAGATAGTGAGATACTGTATTTTTTTCATCAAGTCATCAGAATCAAAATGTGTTACATAACAACACTGCCAATGGCAAATAGAAATAGAAAATACAAAATCAACTACAATCTACAAGACTACAAGCCTGAAGCCTCAATGAGTCAGAGTCATCAATCCTCATAATCAGCATCACTGTCAAAATCCTGATCATCATGCTCACCACTGCTCTCCTCTGCCTCTGATGCATCCTCCTCCTCTATCATCTTTGCATCTGCTGGTGTGGAGGATGACCCCTCTAATCCATCATCAAATCTGACAGGCTCTAGCACTGGCGCATTGAGATCCAAGTTGGCCAATGCCAACTCAACACTGCTGTCCAGACCCATATCATCAGGAAAGATATCCCACATCTTTGTCTTTCCCTTCAACCAATCCTCCCTCTGCCTGTAGATGAGACGAAGGTTGGTGTGCACATACACCATTGTCTCTGCCTTGGACTGCTCAAGCCTACTCTTCTTCACACTATACAAATTCCCATATGTGCTCCAATTCCTCTCGCAACAAGAGGATGAAGTCACTTGAGAGAGGAGCCTCATGGCTAACTGCTGTAGAGGAGGGCTTGCTGCCCCATGAGTTGCCCACCAAGAATGGGGCTTCTTAGCCCCCCTATCTCGAATCAAATCATAGCCTCCAAATCGCCCCCTGCCAGTGGAAAAATCTGCAAAGGCATCCTCCACCTCATCAAGGGATGCCCTATCCTGAAAAATCCTCCTCAATACATCTTTCCTCCCCTGTGAGATTTCAACATCCATGTGAGGAGGGAATCTGCGGGAAGGTCCACCATTCAGCCACTCATGGCTGTAGTATTTTGGGTTCAAGGAGTGAGCCAAACAATGTAAAGGTGTGCAATTCTTGTCCCATCTGCTGACAAGAATATCCTGTATGACAGTGAAGAAGGCCTCAGATGATGTCTCATACTCTGGGCACTGGCTCTGTAAAATAATGGTCCTCACGGACTCAATCATGGAATCCCATCCCTCATAAACTTATCCTAGGATGGGTTGGTCTGTATCTACAAATCGGAGCAAGGAAATGATAGAGTCCATGATCTGAATAATTAGATCTACCTTCTCCCACCATATATCATCCAACACTGTGTCCTTCACCTTCTTTGAGGCTGCTTGATCCGTCTTTCTCCAAAAAGACCAAAACTCTGAAATAACCATAGACCCAAGAGCGGTCTTGACCTCCCTCAACCTCTTCAACATGATGAATGAAGAGGCAAACCGTGTATCTGCAATCTTCAACAATGATAGAGTGTTGTACTCCTTGTAGATAGTGAGGGCATTTGTATGGTTTGTTACAAAGTTGCGGATATGTCGTGCATCCTCAATAGTGGCTCCAATCCAAAGCACATCAGAAGCAATAGATTTCAGTGCCAAGTTCAATGAATGGACAATGCAAGGTGTCCAAAATGCTTGTGGATATTTTGCTTCCACAATCATGCCAGCAGCCTTGCAAACAGGTGCATTATCTGTAATGATTTGCACACAACAATCCACACCTACACTTTCAATAACTTTGAGAAATAACTCACCCATATATTGTGCATCCTTGTACTCTCCCAGTGCATCCACTGCTTTCAAGAAAACTGCACCATTCGTGGATGACACCATGAAGTTAATGAGTGGGTGGCGTGCTGGATCTGTCCATCCATCAGAAACAATGCTAACCCCAGATGTTGGCCATGTTGATTTAATAGGCTCAAGCATTTTGTCCACCTCTTTCTTTGCCTTTGTCAACAATGTGGTTCTGAGCTTCTCTGACCCAGGAGGCACATACCCTGATGGGGCCCCATGACAAAGAGCTCGACACATCTCAATAAATAGAGGTGACCGTGCAACATTAAAGGATATGAAGTTCTGATAGAAAAAAAATGCAATGGTGAGGTCAAGCTCTTCCCTTTTCTCTTTTTGGAAAATCTTGTCCATTGGACCAACTGCAATTGCCTTTCTCTTTGCTAATTCTCCCCTGCTAGAAGTCTCAAAAGGGAACTTGCTGCTGCTTTTCCTCAAGAATGGAAGGGGGTCATCAGTCTTGGATTGTTTTGATTTTGCTGCCACATTTGCCTCACCAATACTCCCCTCTGTCTGCAATTTCTTCTTATCTGACAATTCAATTGATGTACAACATTTAATGCCACAACCTGGAATACCCAACAAATGAGCTTTCACACGGAAATGTGTGCCATTGAAATGGCCATTGCAAAAATTGCATTTCCAGCCACAATTTCCTCCTCCCTTTTTCGCTGCCCCTTCCTCTCTTGTTGCATATTTCCACAATGGGTATTTGGGGTCAACAATTTGTTTTCCCTGCACATTTGAAGCTACTGTTGCAGCCCCACTTCCAATGGATGGAATACTTGCAGACTGTGATGAAAGAGGGACAGGAGGGGCATCTCCAATGGAGACATTCTTCCCCTTTCTTTGCCCCTGTCTTGCTGCCTTTGATTGAGCCATAAATATTGTAAAAAATAAACAAAAACAACTAAATATATAAAACATATGCACATGCAAACACTAACAACAAACTAAATGCAAAATATAGAGGGACAATGCACTTACCGGATGCCCGAATCTCTTTGAAAGAACACACTTGCTCCTTGCTCTTGCTCCTTGCTCTTGCTCCTTGCTCTCCTTCTCACTTCACAAATGAAACACAAATGAAATAGGTGAGAAAATATGAAAGAAAAGCCACACTTTATAAAAAAAAAATCACATTTTAGTTCTTTACGGGCGCCGTACCGCGGAGTAAGCACGGTGTATCCGTGAAATACAGTCGGGACACAGCGTGTCCACCTACGTACGCCATGTCGTGCGTACCTTGTGCGGACACTCCAATCCCGCCAATGGAGGCGAATCCGACACCTAGAGGTGTCAGACACGGAGGATCGGGGATACGAGGGCATTTTAGGAGTGTCCGGTTACTTAGGTGTAATGATTATAAGAAGTTGATTCTTACAGCGTATGTCCATGTAAGTGAACACCATTACAGAGCCTAGAGGCATTGTCCACTTAGAAAAGTCAGTGATTCTGACCTAGGTCCTGTTGAGGATATCAAACTTAATTATGGAAGTACACATTCATATTCACAATTTTAACACAAATAAGGGGTCGCAAGTGCAGAAGGGGTAGGGTGATGTATCATCTCGATGGATAGAATGTCATGGAATTTGCATGGAAGCTAAGAATATAAACTAATAATGAAAAAGAAGCACTTGCAGTCCTTTAATGTCTTACTGTGCTTAAAGACAAAGGCGGTTAAAAACTGATAGTGATTGGAGACTCAATGGTGACGACTTGATCACTCCTCTCTTGAAAACCCCTTATAATCTAAAGCTAGCCAAAATTTGTGAAAAGTTGCTTCTACAAGACTTGGTTTGGAATCAAATCACCTACTTCCAAGGATTGTGAGTGTTAAACGTTGAAGTAGACTGCCAGGCAAATTTAGGAGTGCAATTGCAAGAAGAAAGTCATGTTTCTATGGGACATAGTTTCAAATCAAATCACCTACTTCTAGGGATTGCAAGTGCTAAACTGTAAGATCCCAAACCTTAAAAAATTCGTTAGATCTAGCACATTTTAATGTTCTCAATAAAATCTTTCAGAAAAAAAAGAAACATGAACATAGACGAGATCTAGAAATGCAACCTTATTTATATTAATAACTGAAGAGAAATAATACATGCCCCATACAAATTATCGGAGCCCCTGCAATGGCATGCATGGTTGCTCATCAAAATAAAGATAAAGACTGAAGCATAATCGTGGACCCTAGATGAATCCACCAGACAAAATAACACCCACGAGATTTTCGTCCCCGGGATCAAATTGGAATTGGCTACATGAAGTTCTCAAGAAAACACAATAAGATAGATAAACCTGAATGCTCCAAATTCCTAGCTTTTTTCCCCTTTTAAATGCTTGATCGACTCTCTAGAAACTTATTTTATTATTTTCTCTCGAAAACCGAACGCAAATACCATGGGTTGATACCATCGGAAAATACCACGGTAAATACCATGGACAAATTCTGTCCATTTTGACTAGATCAAGAAAGGGAATATTACAAATCCTCCCACCCAAAGATTGCTTGCCCTCAAGCAATTCACTGCTATCCACAATGGAAGCATTGATACCAGGATCCCATACAACCCAATGTGCTATTCCATACCTCCATGCTAAATGATCCTGAATGGATCCTTCAATACCTGGATCCCAAACAATCCTCCAACCAATCTTTCCCTCGATAGATTCATTTGGATCACAAACAATCCTCTAGCAAATCCTGGCCCGATGGATTCTCCTAGATCCCAATACCACCTAAATCCTGGGACCTGTGGGTTATGGTACCATCTCAAGCCTCCATCACTGCCCGCGCCAAAGGGCCCAAGCTGCAATATTCCCTTCGATGTGAGTATCCTCCTAGGACTCAACCCATCAATAGAGTACCAACTCATAATCTCTCGTCAATCCATACCTTGGCAAGGATGGATATCTGCAAATCTACTATGTTGATGCTACTCGCTGCTCAATTCATGCTGCTCCACTCGATCACCCAACATGATGCATTTGGAGAACTCTGCCCTGCTCTTTCCAATGTATAAAGGTGGGTTGGTAGTGTTGCAAGCTTTATCTATGTATTCTTGTAGAGGGATGCTCTGGAACTCCCAATTGTACTCCTCTTACTACCATGTGAGGGACTTGAGTCATTCCTCAACATTAGACAACTTGGTCATTGATTTAGCACATACCCCTATGAGTTCCTCAATTTTTCTATTATCTTGTAAGACATTGTCTCGGACTTTCTAGACCCTCTGCTTCAACAACATAAGATCTATCTTGAAATGCATGATCCTTTCCCGAAAGTCTTCTATTGGAAATTCTAGTGCCCTGTTGAATGTCTTTGTATCTATCTGCAGCAGATGCCCCACGACCACTGCTTCAACTTGAACGTTTGACTGACCCTCCAGAAATGACTCATCCTTCATACTATATTTGTCATGTTGGCCTGCATGATCATGCTCATTGTATTGGTTTATTACTTTTGGCTCCTTATTTGATTCTGCTTGAATGTCTTCTTCCTGGCCTTCTCCACGTGTGGGGATAAGTTTTCCGCTCTCTCTGGTTGTCAAACATGGATGTACTGGTCGACTATTATCTACACCTAATTTCCCATACTCTTTATGGATGTTCTTTGGGATATATATAGACCCAACAACCACATCATCAGGAGGAATTACCTCCTTCCTTTCGCCGTGTACTTTGTCAAGCTGATTGATTATCATCAGCTTGTCCTGCAAGTTTCTCTGAAAATCATGGTGTTGTTGCTCATCACCTGTACCTGACTGCTTGGATCCTTCATAGGTTCTCTCCCGAAAACCGGTGAACCCAACTATGGACAAATCCCCATGATCTGAATAAGTCTCTAATTGTTCTGCCCTTGTCACCTCCTTATCGCTTGGACATGAATGTTCAAGTGCCCAAACTCCCTTGCATACAAAGTATAACCCTTTCCTCCTTAGTTCATTCTTGCTATCTCCACAAATCTTTGTTAGTTCCTCCTTTGTTAACTTCTTTCTAAGTAGTTTGATGTTCTGTTTGATCAACCCTTCAACTAGTTCATAAGCAACAGGTGATACAATTAGCTCCTTTCTCCAAATGCCCAACAATTTGGATTTCAATTGTTCACATATGGCCTTATCTTCTCCTAAGATTGGGGACATGATCTTTTGCATATATGTTTTGATGAAGTTTGGACAAGATGTTGTAATTATGGTGCAGAAGTGTTTGAGCATCTTAAGGATTAAGTCATCACACTCTAGATCTAGTGTAAGTATACCAAGTCTGAATTTCACCATGCATTCTAAATTTTGTGCCTCTGAAAAAAAGTAAGAAGGGTGGTGTTGTCCAACTCTTGGAATGCTTCTACCATTACCTGAAAAATCCTCCTCATGATGCCATCATTGTAGGGCAGTAGCGATGTTGTTAAAACTATGATTTTACTAAGACAAGAGGCGACTGTGAGTCTAACCTTTTCACAAGAATGCTCCAAGAACCTAGGTTGTATCAAAGCAAGCATGGATGACTTCAAGGCCCAACTTGAACCTTTTCACTTTGATTTCTCTCTCAGGCTCAAAGCCATATCTAATGTGTCCAACCGTAGGAAGACATCTTCTAACTTTGTACCCTAGATCCAAGTTCAAAGAGACACTTACTTTTTACATCTTACTTCCGGATATCTTTTTACAGTTGAAAGATAGCATCAACATTTCGAGAGAAAGGTCTTTGTTCTGCTCTTGCTTTTGATCTCCAAGTTGCCATTTTTGAGACATGGAAATATTGCAATCCAAAAGAGCTGATGTATTACCTTGTTGATTCCGAAGGCATTTCTAGAAATAAAGTGGTGACATTATGGCTTGACATTAACCGATTCCAATGCTTAGCCTCCCTTCTCTCTCCCTTGCTGCTTAATTTCACTAACCTTTTATATAGATTTTGTTACGCCTTTTATATTAATCCTTCCTTCAAACAATATTGCTCGGTCCTCAAGAAACCATGTTGGGACTTTTGGATCATCATACCCTCCCTTGTACAAAGTATTCTATAGCGAATAAAGTGAACCAATGAGGATGTCGATATCTGGAATAAGAGTGCAGAGACTCGGCCTCTCTTTCTTGGTGCAAAGATTTGGCCTCTCTTTCTAACTACCAAAATAATTCGACTTGCTGCTCCAATAACAATTTGGCCACTTGTTGATTAAATTCTGAATAGGGATATGGAGAACAATTATGAAACCCTGGAACTTCTGAAAAGAAACTACGATCTCAACGTTAAACGGGTTTCATCTCCAAGATGGCAACTCATCTTTTAAGCTAGACTTGTTCTATTTACGCATTCGACCAGTTAGGCAATTCGATCTTTCTTGGAATGATTTCTTCCTTTGGAAATTCTCACAAGGAAACGACCTCCCAATCACCCAACTTTAATTTCATCTTGATTAATTAAACTATCGAAGCAAATGAGGCATGAGCGCATACGGCAAAATCACCAGGCATAACAGCGTTGGACTCATGGATAGAATTAAGTGGGCGACTCCAGCATCACGTCAATATGGTCTGACGAATACTTGGAAGGATTACTTGTAAGAAAAACAGATCACACCTCTGAGCACGACAAATTGATTGCAATTAGCGTTTGCAATCACAAACAAAGAAAACAAGAAAATTGTTGTTTTTTCTCATCAGATCCGCAACGATATGGCCAAAAAATCCTGGTAATCTTCCGCATCATCATCACAGGGAGGAAGATTCAAATTTGGCAGCATTTTCCGCTCTTGTCGCTCTGTGCTTTTCCATTGTTTGCAAAGATTGAGATCAAAAACCTCTTTCCTGCAAGGGTTTCACATCACAAGCGAAATCTTTTCCAGAATTAGCATCATTGTCCACAACTACAGACAACGATGAATCGCAGTCGTTGTGGCTAGGAGCAGCATCGAACCCGAAATGCTGTACAGGCTTGTTAGGCCAATCCGCACTTCAGGAAACCAAGGACGGCCCCTATCACAGCAGTAGACTCAGTTGCTTTAACGTATCTTTGGAAGATGCTTTAATAATTTGATGTGTTCGGATGCAGTTGTAACCTATTTGGCCTTCAATGATAATGGAAGGCTTCGAACTCAGCTTTTCTAAGAGAAATTAAACGACCTCCATAATTACATGAAAGTGGTCTCTAATAGAAATGCAGATAAAATTATTAAAACCCAATAATCTATACAAGGAAATAATAAATCTTCTAACTCCACGCAGGCATTTCAATAAGACCAACTAGCGTGATGTCGATGTCGAGTACCATAGGAGATGGAAAAATGTCGACGAGGGCAAAATAAATCCCACCGAAGTTGTGACAAGAATTTTCAGTCTTGCAAATATAAATTTGATCTATAGATAAGAAACCTCACGCTGACAAGATGCACAATTCTAATACCACTGTAAGATCCCAAACCTTAAAAATTTGGTCAGATCTAGCACATTTTAATGTTCTCAATAAAATCTTTCAGCAAAAAGAAACATGAACATACACGGGATTTAGAAATGCGGCTTTATTTATATTAATAACTAGAGAGAAATAGTACATGCCCCATACAAAGCAAAAAGAAACATGAACATACACGGGATTTAGAAATGCAGCTTTATTTATATTAATAACTGAAGAGAAATAGTACATGCCCCATACAAAGTATCGGAGCCCCTACAATGGCATGCACGACTTCTCATCAAAAGAAAAATAAAGACTAAAGCACAATCATGGACACTGGATGGATCCACCAAAGAAAATAACATCCACGGGATTTTCGTCCCTAGATCAAACTGGAATTGGCTATGCCAAGTTCTCAAGAAAACACAATAAGATAGATAAATCTGAATTATCCAAATGTTAGCTTATGTCCCCTTTTAAACGCTTGATGGACTCTCTATAACCTTATTTTATTATTTTCCGTCGAAAACCGAAGGCAAATACCATGGATGATACCATGGGGTTGGGGAGATCTCAACTCCACATGTTACCTTCCATAAAGTGTCAAGGCTCTACAACAAGTAATTCTCCTCAATACATACATCAAATCAAGATGGTGATTTGGCGGAAGGGCTTTGAATGACCACACCTCCTACCTATCCTTAGGTATGCACAATCAAAATTTTCTCTAAAAATGTGTATTATGGTAGCAATGGCTCCCGTGTGTCGGATTAACTTATTTGTTCTTGGGTTAATGTGGCCATCTCTAACATTGAAGACAACCTCGATGAGAGAGGTAAAAGAATAAGGGTCTAGTCTTTACAAAAAATTTCCTATTTCTTTCAGTCATATGCTCTAACTGATTCTAATTTCCCTTGGATCTTTGGCACTAACCAATCCATCTCTCAGGTAGGGAAATACCATGGACCATTATCACCGCTGTAACAATTTTTGTGTCTTTTGTGAGCTCTGAAGATTGAAGATTAAGGAAGGGGCTTTTCCAATGTGAAAGGGATGTAGCAGCGACCCATGGCAATGTGACCTACTTGGCACTACAATGGGCAAGGAAGAATATGTAGAAATTTTAATACAAATTATGTATTGTCTGGATTCTCCTGATCTAACAATTATATGCCATTGTTAAATATAGAATCACTTCTACAAAAATTCTTGCGGAAATTTAAAACACGATCGCCAATTGCAAACACATGAAGAAAGATCAATCACACATAACACAGAGGTTTTTACCGGGAAAGCATAAAGCTAAAAACCCCACTATCATATATTATGTATATATCATGGATTATGAAACAATCTCATACAAAACTCTAATCCAAAAGCTCTCAGTATAATATACAATCGTCTCACACTGTCATATAAAAATTGGCAAATACATGTGCCAATTTACTACCTCCACTGCGCAATCCCTGCTGATAACAATCCCTGAAAGAATGATATTTTGCTTGCCTTGACTGTGCAATCCTCATGGGCACATCCAATGTGTGTGTGGTTTCATGAGTGCACCCACTAATGTCACAACTAATAGTCAAACTGTCCCTTTCACCTATCTTTCAACTGGGTCTCCACTGGATCTAACATGCATGTAGTTAACAGTAGTAAATCTTCAGTTGCATGTGAGACCACTGATTGTGAATTAATTAAATAATTAATTCATTGAAGATCTCTCACTAGTGTATGTTCAGTTACAACTAGCACAACTGAGTTTAATTCACTTAACTGAGTTAAACTATTTTACAACTCACATAACAAGACATCCAACTCTTTTACAACTTCGAATCACTCAGTTACAACTAAGTCCACTTGCATGTCCCACCAACCAACCACTCAACTCGAAATTCACTTAGCTAACTAATTTTACATTTCAGTTAACTATTTCCAAGTGCTCATTGAGAATAGATTATTGTTTATTGTCCAACTATTATCAAGGGATAATAATAGTCGACATGCATTCTATAAATAGACATGCGATCTATAAATAGACTTCGCACATACATCTAAAAATAGAACATCATCTATAAATAAAATTTTCTCACCATCTATAAACAAAATTTGCTCATGCATTCTAAAAATAGACTTCCACCTAAAAATAGCCTGAGGCTCCATCCTAGTGTAGGTGCTTAATTTTCACTAGGATCATCATCTTGTTGAATCTCAATAGAACAAGGGGTTCAATGGACGGTATTTTCTCACCAAAACTGCTTTCCGGCAACACCACTTCTTGCTCGAAATGTTGTTGGCTTGTTCGAACTTTTCCTGCACTTGCAACTGGAAATCGAACCCTCTGCTCAACAATTCGAACTGTTCGGTTGGTCCTTTGCGACAACCCAAAAAATGTGTTGCATAATTCCCTTTGAACCAACACAAATTTCATCCTTGCTTCTGAGCTTCTTATCTATCTTCAATACTGCTTTGATACCATGTGAAATTTTCAAGTCTATTGCAGCAACTGGAAATTATTCTTCTAACAGAGTAATATTAAGTGCAGTTTATTTTCTATGGAAAACAACAAATAAAATCACAACTGCAATTTTCACCATAAAAACACTGTGAAAAATAAAATGTTGGAACTGAGAAATATAGAGCACACACACAATAAAAATGACACCATTAATTTTGGACAAATGTCCCCGAAATCAATGTGGGCAAATCGGTGCAACAAATGAGGTTTTTATTATTATTATGCAGCAACAAAAATTCTAAGTACAAATTTGGATGTCAAATTGGCTATCCTCAAGAAAAATATATTACCAAAATTATTTGGAGGAAATTCCTCCCTTCTACAACCAAACTTAGCCCCTCTCTAGCCCTGCTCACATTTCCTTTCAACAACTCACATCTGCCCAAAATGCACACTACTTGGCCCAGATAATTCCTACTGCCTATGAGTTGGCTTTGGATGGGTCGTCCTACCTCCCTCTAGCCCTGGAAGTGACTTGCTCTACCTTTCGGGTGATCTCCCGACCTCCTACAACTGAAACGATCACCTTCTGGCACTTCAAACTGGGGTTTATGGCTACTTGCAAAAGCTTATCGGCCTCTTTGCAGAAATAATTTTACCTCCCAACTACAACTTCTCTATCGCTAAGAACCTTTGCTGGAAATGACTTTTCTACTCTCTCAATCTCACTCCTGCCTTCCTTTTGGCTCGAACCTCTATCCCTTGTTCGATCTCTATAACTAGGTAGCTTGATCTGCTAAGGAACTTTCACTACAGGTGTGTCTTCTCCATCCCCTTTGATTTGCTCTTATAATCTCTTGTTGGTGAGCCAACGAACATGATTAGATCCCCATCAATGGCTAAGATCATTTCTAAATCAATCCATGTGAGTTTCTAGAGAGATCCCACCTTTCTCAATTAATTGTTGTTAATTAATCACTTTTCCTAAGTTAGACTTAGGAAATATTTAATTATTGATCAATTAACTTAATTGAGTCATCTCTTGGTGTTTTCTCATGAATTTGTTTTTTGGATTCTGGAGATCTTGTGTTCCCTACACTCTCTAACCAAAGTCAAGATTATAACACGTCCAATGCTACAAAAACTAACAGAAGGGGACCTCACTCCATTTCATCATTGATAGTGGGAGTCCAATGAACCTGATATCAGTTGATGTCATCAAGAGATTGAAGCTGCCAATAGTGTCACACCCCTAACCAAACACCATTGGTTGGTTGAGCCATGGATAAGACATTTGTGTCAGCCACGAGTGTCACATGTCCTACAACATCAAGCCATCCAAAGATGAGGTATTGTGTGATGTTTCCCCACTTGAAGTTTATAATGTTATTTTAGGACAACCTTATATGTGGAAACATCATGCTATTTATTAGTCTCATCCCTCGTAGCGTCACTGTTACTCTCAAAGGTCAACCCTACCTCATACTAGAGGTAGTCCCAACTACTTCCATTTCATTGAACACAACAAAACAATGCAAAAGGGTAATCTTTCAGACTAAAAGTTTGTTCTCTTCATGGTTTGGTAATAAGGTGAAAGGAAGGTCACTGCAACCACCATAATTTTTGCATGAGACCTCTATATAGAACAAAATCAAGTGGACAAGATTGTAGAGACATATAAATATATCTTCGCTCCACTTATGGGGGTACCTCTACAATGTTGGATCAAACACTCAATCGACTTGATACTTGGTTCTCCTTTACCGAATGACCCACTATATAGATACTCTCTAAAGAATGAGGAAATAAAACTTCGGATTCATGAGCTCGTTTGAAAGGGCCACATGCAACTAAGATTCTCACCTTGCAGAAGTCCATTTGCATTGGTGCAAAAGAAGGATGGGACATGGAGACTTTGTATTGATTATTGAGCCCTGAAAAAAATCATTGTCAATAAATACTTGATCCCAAGGATTGATGATCTTCTTGACTAGCTTAAGGGTGCTAAGTTATTTAGTAAGATTGATCTAAAGTCAGGCTACCACTAGGTTCCAATTGAGCAAACTAATGTATGTAAGACAACATTCAAGTCTAAATAAGGCATTTTCGAGTGGTTTGCATGCCCTTCTTCTTGAGTATTATCTAGCAATGTTCATGAGGATGATGGATGATATCCCGCGACCATTCACAAACTCTTTTGTGGTTGTATACTTGGATAACATCCTCATATTTAGCAAAACCCAGGAGAGACACTTGCAACACATTCAACGGGTCTTGAGCACCTTGCAGAAATAAAATTTGTATGTCAATTTAGAGAAATGCTCATTTGGCATGAAGAGGATTCAATACTTGGGCTACATTGTGGATGGGCATGGGGTGCATGTGGACACAACCAAGATACAATTCATTTGGGATTGGATAGCCCTAACAACTCTGATAGAGATCAGTTACTTCTTGGGCCTTGCTAAATTCTATCAAAGATTTGTGTTGGGGAGCTCTTGTATTGCTTGGACTTTGAGTCAAGTGACCAAGGGAGGAGAAAAATAAATAAATAAACAATTTTGGTCCGAGTCACAACAAAAGGCACTTGAGGATGAAACAATACTCCATCATGCAAGTCTACTAAGAATGGAAGCATTATATTCTAGAGAAGGGGAATATCATCCACATTGATCACAAACCTTTGCAATTTATGTAGACATAAGGAAAGTTACAAAATGATTGTCTTAAAAAATAGTCTGCATCCCTGCAACAATTTCATTTGAAGATTAAATACAAGAAGGGTAGCACCAATAATGTCACAGATTTTCTTAGTAGGCCTCTGGTTGTGGTGATAACCACAATTCTTAACTCTTATGGGCACAAGAGCTCTGGGTTGTCATAGTTATACAATGACTCTAACTTCATTGCCACATACCAGATGTTGATGGAAGGCAAGAAAGTTCCAAACTTCCACCTCCAAGATGCATTCTTGTGCTACCTAGGCCACCTATGTGTTCCTTAAAGCAAACATTCCAAGCTAATCTAGGAGGCACGTTATAGTCAAGTGGCAGGACATTTTGGTGTGGATAAGATAATAACACTATTTCAACAATATTTCTACTAGCCAAAGCTTCAAAATGATGTCCACTGATATATCTGATCATGCACTTCTCGTGCCATTGTTAAACCAACCATCAAGAAGTAGGGATTTTACACTCCTCTAACTACCCTACACAAGCCCTGGGAGTCGATATCCATAGATTACATGTCACGATTAGCACCCACCAAGTATGGTAATGATTGTGTGTTTGTGGTTGTTGACCAGTTCTCTAAGATGGGCATTCTAACACCCTACAAGAAGAGTATCACAAATAAATCCACTGCCAAACTCTTCTTTGAGCGTGTTTGGGTTCATTTTGGGCTACCTCAAACCATTATTTCAAATAGGGATAACAGGTTCCTCAACACCTTTTGTTCTAGCCTATGGTGTCTTATGGATACTAAGTTGACCAAATTGATTGGATTTCATCCTCAACCAGATAGATAAACATAAGTGGTCAATAGGATGATTGTGCATATCTTGCACATGTGCAACTCCAAGCATATCGAGTGTGCTTGGGGTTCCAATCATTGGCCCCAATTAATGTAGTTATGTTCATTGCATTTGCACCAACAGAGTCCTCCCATGCTCAAGTTGAGGCAAACATGGTAGCAAAATTTGTTGAGGGGATCCAATCTCTCCAACAATAGGTCCATGTTATCTTGTAGAAAGCCAATGCCAAGTACAAGTCGCAACATCACTAGAACATAGTTCCATATAAGTTTTAGGTTGGTGATAATGTGTGGTTACATTTTACAGAAAGAGTGCCTCATAGGCACCAATCAGAAACTTAGACCACTATGATATGGGCCTTACACAATCACAAAGGTGGTGGGTGACAATTCTTTTGAATTGAGCTTTTCCCCTTTCCTTGGCTTGCACCCAGTGTTTAATGTGGAGTTATTTTGACCATATTTTTCACCTCTATTGGACACCTTGGAGGTGGCCGAGCAATTAGCCCCCACATAACTCAATATCGCTTGCATTGAACATGCTACAATGGATTAGATCATGGACACCAAGAAAAAGGATACCCACTAGCAACACATACAACTCTACTGGTTTGTGAAAGCATAACAACTTCTTCACCAAGGCAAGTGGCTCACTAAGAGCCAAATTCAACATATGTTTCCCCAATTGATGGCAGAACTCAACACAATGGAGATTGTTGCTTCCTAAGGGGGGAGCAATGATCCAAGTGGATATTGATGGTCATCCATCTACTCCACTAGCTCAAAGCACAATTCTCCATCTTAACAAATTTTTTATATTTTTCATATCCTGAATTTTCAAGGCCATTTTGAGGCCCTAAATGACATTTTTTTTATGTGGCGTGGGCCTAGGTAAGAGTCTTTGTCAGAGTTTTGGTTATAATGTGTAATCTGGACTATACCATTTCCATGAGTTATCGAGCATGTCAAACAAAGATTGTATGCAAAAGTATGACCTCGAGAAATTAATGTACCAACTAAACCCATTGGGGCCAACAAAACCTTTTGGCATTTCATCTTCTAGGGTTAGGTTTTTGGACCTCTAAGGTTCTTGCTTTATGTTAAAAGGTCATTCTCTGGTCCTCTTGTAATAGCTTTTACGAATGCAAGCAGACACCATCTCTTTCTATTCAAAGATAGCTACCACCATTTGAGTCAGTTTGTGTTCTACAGTATTTTATATTTCGTTTATTAATAGAATTGAGTTTTCACCATATTATTATAATACTTGTTATATTTCTCTGTGTTTTTTATTTATTTTCCTGTATTCCGTTTCATTCCTTGTATGACGGGGATCAGTGAAGAGAATTTAGAATCTGGATTGGTTACAAAAGTCAGATTTATTATGCCTATAGGTATCTATTTTGAAATTAGACTCCCAAGATTTTAGTTTATTTTTAAGCCAATAGATATGTCTATTTTAAAATTGGACTTCTCAATTTTTACTTGATTTATTTGAAAAAAAAAGGTGAGATGAAAATTTAACATCTAGAATATTCAAAGTAATAGTATACCCATATAAAAAGTTCATATTGATTTTAAAGTTATTTATGAGCTCCTTTGAAAAATCCATTTGAAATTTTAATTAAAATAAACTTTGGTTTTCACTACCTAACCAACTTTTCACCACTGAACTATATAAACCTAGCTAGCCTAACCTCTCCCGTCAGCTACATCCTAATTGCGTCCACATTTGATTAATCTTGTAACTAATCTTTTCTTCTAATGCAACCATGTTTTTTTTTCTGTTTGGGCGTAATCTAACCGTTCGACTTGCGCTACGTAATAACTTTGTAGGTTATTGCTATTGGTGTTTTGCCGGTGCAATTTCTTCCATGTGTAATTTTAACAATTTCTATTACTAATCTTGTGGATATAGGAATGGCTGTCGTATACCTGTTATATATATATATATATATATATTGGAGATTTTATTGGGTACAATTTCCTAAATACAGGAGTATAGGATTTTGTAGAGTGTTGTTGGAATAATAATTTTGATTTATGAATTTTTTATTATTCGAGTGTTTTAAGATTTTTAGAGTGTTGAATTTATATATATAATAAAAATACATATTTTAAAATAACAAAAGATTAACATTTTATTCAAAAATATTTAATTGGATTTCAATTAAAAACTCCAAATAATATCAAATTAGACAATGCCATATCTATATTAAATTTTGACTTTAATAAAAAACAAATGTTTCCCAATAACAATCATATGTGAGGCCTTATTGTACAAATAATGGCTACCCTAACTGAAAGTGTTCATGCCCAAAGATACAAGACCACAGTAGGAGAAATCATTTTGAATTTGTTTTAATTATAGATGTGAACTGCGAATCACATATTTGTTTTTCTTATTTTTAGTGTATAGTTATTTCTTTTGCATTGTGGCATTTTATTTAACATTGATAGCTGTTTTGCTTTTCAATGAGAATTTGTGAGTCAATTTTTTATTTGCATATTGATTTGACAGCTACTTGCTTTCAATTAGAGACTATGTTTTATTTTACATATAAATATTTTTTTAAATAGAGATTAAATCACTACCATCTACTTAATAATTATTGATAATTGAATTAATGTCCTTATGAGTGGAAAATGGATAGAGATGTTTTATTTTACACATAATTTTTTTTCTATAGAATTTAAATCACTACCATCTATCTAAATTAATGCCCTTATGAGCGGAAAATGGCTCCTATTGACATATATCAACCACTTTATTGATATAGTTGTGCTATTGATGTGGTTGCGCTAGTAATTTTTCATTATACATTGAAAACCATTAATATTTTGTTTTTTTTTTTCATTCCACATTTGATTTCATACACAATTTTTAATTATTATAAAATAACACAAATTCATGCCCAAAAAAAACGTATTTAAAAAAATAATTTTATACATGATTTTCTGGCTTTTACTAAAATTTGCATAATTTTTTGTTTTTATTAAAAATATCATTCATGCATGAGATAATTGTTGAGAGTTGCAAACCTCCAATAACTTTGACATCTTCTTGAACATTAAGTGCAAAGTGTATGACACACCTATCCTACCACTTGTAAATGTGGAGACATTTAATATAAACATTCAAAAATCTCATAATTATAGGTTAACACGAGATTATGGAAGTTTACATATAATTTATGAAGACAAAAATTCTTATTGGTTTTCAATCTAGTTACCACAAAGAGAGCATATGCAACAACAGACCCCATTGGGACTTTGACCTGCTGGAGTTCGAGGGAACTAAGCAAGAGGATTCAGCGATTATGATGTTTACTTGCTTGGCCTTTCAAGTAAGGGGTTCCTACATGCCATTGGTTCCAACATTACCAAGTTGCGAAACTAAAAACCTTACGCTAAGAACATTATGCTTTTTACGTGATTTTTGTATCAATTTGTAATATGCCTTATATCAAGATAGGAGTCAATTGCTTAAATAGTAGGTCTTGCATTCTCCTCACCTTCGTTAGATCCCTAATGAGACATGTTTCAACATGATAGCTCTAGGAGGGTAGATGATGCCTCAAATTAGTGGGATGCCCACACTCCCCCACCCAATCGATGTCTCCAAATGTCTCAACCTTCGCTAAGTTATAAATTTCCTACTTGGCATTGGTTTGTGAGCTACTAACACTTGCCTACAGTATATAGTGGGATTTAAGCTTGGGCCTCATCTAAATAATCTCAGCCAAGTACCAATTCCACTGGAACTTTAAAAAAAAAAAATTATGTGTGAGGTTTTTTTGTTAGTTGTGTCATACGTAGCCATTGTCACATTTTTAATTTTAACAAAAAAACAATTTCCATGGAAAAGGCTATGTAATGAGTCTTACTTATTTTTATGTTCCATTTCTCTAATGCTCCACTAAATCCCCATTGTAATCATTCCATTGAAACCAGTCTCTTGAAATTACCATTAACAAAATTGTGTAGCTAAAACTGGCAAAATTATGTAGTCCAATTCTTTGACCAAATGTCACCACTGTTAGATAAACTTGACTCGGCGATGGAGTTGAGGTTGTGTCAACAGTTCTGGTTAACCATTATGGTTTTGGGCACCTATTATTGGTGACTCATAGTGTTAAGCTCATGGTATTACTACAGTTCTGGTTAACTGTTATGGTTTTGGGCACCTGTTATTGGTGACTCATAGTGTTAAGCTCATGGTATTACATATAGTTGAAGCCATTAAAAGGCTTGAGGATTATCTATTGTATTGAGTTAGAGTAGAGTAGTGAAAGCTCACTTGGCCAAGGCCAGGATGTTGGCTGGCTTGGCTGTGTTTTAGCCAAGAACAATAATAGATGTATTGTTAGCTGATTTTTCCCCAATTGGAGTTTTTCAGAGTAAATCATGCTATATATGATTTGTGTATCGTTACTTGATTATTATATTTATTTCTCTTATAATGCTCTGAATCCTAATAACCACTTGCATTATTATTCATTCGTATGAATCTTCATAGTGTTCATGCTTTTTACTTTCAGGTAATGCTCTGAGTCCTAATAACCACTTGCATTATTATTCATTCATATGAATCTTCATAGTGTTCATGCTTTTTACTTTCAGGTATTTTGAAATCAGCTTTAACAGTCATTCTAATGTGTTATTTTATTATTGATAGTACATAATATACTAATTTAGTATAATTTATTTCGGAACATCATTTGAATCTTTTGTTTACCGGGGAGTGAAAATAGAATTTTTTTGGCACCATATATCAATGGTGCGATATTCTTGTTATTAATCAACACGTTGGACTTAGCAATGTGTCATCCATACTCTATTGTTAAAACCACAAGCACACTTGTCAACAAAATTCTGCAACTAATGAACCTCAGTTTGAGATATTGGAGATACCAAAAGGTAAGCATAAAGCTCAAACAAGGAATCAACATATGAAAAAGAAAAGCAAGAAGGTTAGAAACATGGATCTGTCATTCAAAATAAATAAATTAAGGCCAAGCAGAAGGCCATGAATAATATTCAACACCAAATGAAGAACAATGAGCTCTGTCGCTACGTTAATGTCCCTTAAGTTGGTCTTACCCTGAGTTGACATTGTGCCAAATCATACAATATGGGCCGGGTCAACATTGAAATATATCATAACGGCTGAACAGACTTATACTGACAAACCGAGACAGAATGGGTCAATGGCCAGATCTTCAAACCATAAACATAAGCAATCTACAGTATCAGCAGGATCATGGTTATCTGCTAACTATCTTGGCGGAGTTAACATGCACAATTTCTGTCAGTTACGGTCCTGTGCATAAGATTCTCGGAAGAGTTCGTACAGAAGCCAGGCTCACTGACCCACGGACCACCAACATTTTTTTTTAAATAAATTCTCAGACTAAGACTAATGAATTTCCCACCCAGAGATGAATGTCTAAATGTCTATCAGAAGATTGGTTAGATTTTGATTTAAGACTCGACCACTGCCGTCATGACTAAATGTTACAAGGCCTATTCCTACAAGGAATCACAGGCACAGGAAAATGAGGATGGTAAGTAGAACTCCAAGGACCAAAGATCTGACGGATAAATTGATTATAACAGAACTAGTAGCAGAAGTTTGATTTGTTTGATTTGTTGTTTTCGGTGATATTGCAGCAGATGGTAAAACATGTGGCAAATTGCAGACTGCAAATGTGTTGTTTAACTGCAAAAACAGAGAGAGTGAGAATAATCGTAATGATCGGATATTAATCATTTGTTCACAATTTGACTTCTATCATCTGCAAAAAGGAAAACTCGTGCTTTAGTGGACCTGGCAGTTGCTTATATTGCCACCCCCACAAATAAGTTCGCCATTGAGTTTGTCTACAGCTTCTGATGCACCCCCGCCATCACTTCTCTGCAGGAAATAACAGTGCTCTGAAAATGTTAGTTACTGGTGATCTCTGAGACCTAACCCAATACTATTGAAGCCTGAAGGATAAGCGGAAGTTCAATTATTTTCATCATGGCTAGACTTTAATGAACTAGGTACAGACCTTATAGAAGTCTACAGCGAGAAAGTTAGCCCATCTTTTACCAGAAGCCTCATAACACACACTTAACATGCTGGATAATGCAGCTGAATTGTCCTTGCAAGCTTCAAGTAAATTTGGGTTATCGGGAAAGTAATTTTCTAGAAGCAATGATCTGCTTGTTGTATTCAAGGCTGGTGACTCTGCACGATTTGTACACGTTCCAGCTTTCATACCAGCATTGCCATCTGCAAAGATTAGCAAAAATACATCTTGTTTGATTTTTTAGTATGATCTGCCTAAGTATACGTCCTACACAGTTTTCCGTAATACATATCATAGAACAGATAATAGGTGTAGAAACTAACCCAGAAAGGCTACAGTACTTACATTGATTTTCAACAACATATTTCCACTGGTAAGCAATGCCTTCTGATGCTTCTTTCAAAGGCTTTGAAGTAAATACTATGAGACGTTGATTTTGGGCTACCATGTCTGCTATAGTAGGCCAGTTCTGACCATTTTTGGGCATTCTCGACACTGGAAACCAGTACTTCTTCAGGCCAGCCGCAGTAAATACTTTCGTTAGGCCATTGGGTGCTCTAACATAGTCTTCAATGAATATGGTAACAATTTCAGAGGGATGTGCAGACAGGAATGCCTCAATTTCTTTCAGTGCATTGATTGCTGGTTCCTGAAGGATTGACATGAGGTCACAAGTTTTCCTTCTAGTGATAACGTATGCCAGCTAGAAAATGAGAAATAGTATCTGTTTACTCACATAGGCTGTGAAGTTATAACAATTTCCTCCAAATGAATGACAGAGCCAAACATCATTCTCAAAGTCATACATGTCTAGCATAAGGCCTCTTACACCATTCTGCACAAAAGCCAAGCAGAATGAGGCCTTGTGACCATATTAACCTACTAAAAACAGAATAGACAAAACAGGGCCTTCGACAACAATTTCAAGCATTCTTTGATTGTATCTATCTACGACTGCAGATTTAAATGCTCAAGACAGCTAAAAATTGGCAAACAAAGACCATACATTGAGCTGACTTGTAATACTATCTTGTTGATTCGAGGGTGACAACCGTTGAGTTCCTGTGTAAGATCGTTCACCGAGAATAGCAAATGAATTGTGAGTAGTTAGCCATGAGTACTTGTTGAAAGGTAGACTCCCGACCTGAAACAAAAGAAAAACCAGTCAAAAATCTCTAAATTCACATTTCCTCAATTTCTTATCATCCCCTGAAGCCTAGTAGATTGTAGCATAGAGTTTAATTATAGTTTATGCTGCCTGAAGGCTTCAATTGTTTCAGTTAAAAAGATACACCAGTTTCAAATCCCTAAAATACTATTTTGTTCGTAAGAATGCTTGCTTATTATGCAATTTACACAAGATGCAAGTGTTTTATATTCACAGCTTCTAATTAAAAGACCCATGAATCATGTATTACAATTTGAAGCACTTTTTTTTTTCTGTCCACGTACTATCAGCTGAATGAGACATCTATGTTGTTTATGATTTCTAAAGCTGTAAATTAAGATCAAGTTGCATGGCCATTTATGTTTTCATTGTCCAACTTATCTGATTTTCTGCGACAAATATAGCTTATTGTAAAAACAGACCGAGTATTACTAAAGTATACCTTAGATGTCGGATTTACAGGCTGTATACGAGTGCACCTTGGAAGCAAATGCCCTACTGCAATACAGGTTTCACAATGTAAACCAGCTGCACAGTCTCTATTCTCCATGCAGAGATCATGAACCTGGCAACTCAAACAGGAGAAATTGAAAATTCATAGCTTGTTGATTTACAAGGTTCTGCAATAATATACACGTTTCAGTTTATTAAAACAAACCTAGAGACTCATATTTCTATAACAGAATAAAGAGGACAAGTAATATCAGGAAACAAAAGTTACCGACCTGACAGTTTCCATTGGAACAAAGAGCATTTATTTTCCCTGAGAACAATGTTAGGACCAGGATTTTAACTGCCAACCGTATATCCATGTAAGTGAACTTGCCACGTTACCAACCTACAGGGCATTGTCCACTTAGAAAAGTCAGTGATTTTATGCTTCCCATCCAAAAATATGAGAACCTCTGGGTCATCCCTCATTTGAGGATCTCAAACTTAATTATGGAAGTACACATTCATATTCACAATTTTAACACAAATAAGGGGCCGCAAGTGCAGAAGGGGTAGGGTCATGTATCATCTCGATGGACAGAATGTCATGGAATTTTCATGGAAGCTGGGAATATCAACTAATAATGAAGTAGCAGCACTTGCAGTCCTTTTTTGTCTTACTGTACTTAGAGACAAAGGCGGTCAAAAAGTGACAGTGATTGGAGACTCAATGGTGATCATTTGATCACTCCTCTCTTGAAAACCCCCTTCTAATCTAAAGCTAGCCAAAATTTATGAAAAGCTGCTTCTACAGGACTTGGTTTGGAATCAAATCACCTACTTCCAGGGATTGTGAGTGCTAAACGCTGAAGTAGACTGCCAGGCAAATTGAGGAGTGCAATTGCAAGAAGAAAGTTCTGCTTCTATGGGACATGGTTTCAGATCAAATCACCTACTTCCAGCGATTGCAAGTGCTATATGCTGAAGTAGACTGGCAAGCAAATTGAGGAGTCCAATTGCAAGAAGAAAGTTTGTGGGTGAAAAATGGCTGGAGAGATCTCAACTCCACATGCTGCCTTCCATGAAGTGTCAGGGTTCTACAACAGGTGATTCTCCTCAATACATATGCCAAATCGAGATGGTGATTTGGAGGAAGGGCTTTGAATGACCTCACCTCCTACCTATCCTTAGGCGTGCACAATCAAAATTTTCTCTGAAAATGTGTACTATGGTAGCAATGGCTCCCGGTGTGGGATTAACTTATTTGTTCTTGGGTTAATTTGGTCATCTCTAACATTGAAGACAACCTCGATGAGAGAGGTAAAAGAACAAGGGTCTAGTCTTTATAGAAATTTTCCATTTTCTTTCAGTCAGATGCTCTAATTGATTCTAATTTCCCTTGGGTCTCTGGCACTAACCAATCTACCTCTCGGATAGGGAAATGCCATGGACCATTATCACCGCTGTAACAATTGTTGTGTCTTTTGTAAGCTCTGAAGATTAAGGAAGGGGCTTTGCCAATGTGAAACAGATGTAGCAGCGGCCCATGGCAATGTGACCTACTTGGCACTACAATGGGCAAGGCAGAAGAAGGGGTTCAACAAGAACTTGGAGACCAACAAAGTGAGGGATCAATTTGCACTAGAAGCAGGGAACCACCTTCCCAATGTGAGGGATTGGGAAGCTAAATCCCGTGCTTCTATGACCATCTTCAAAAGGAAGAAAATGGAAATGGCCTCAGCTTTGGAGTCTCTGCAAGCTCTGCTTGGGCACATAGCGACCCCTCGAATCTCCTTCCGGAGGTTCTGCTCTCCCCCTCTCTTGGCCCAAGTGACAACTCTATTGACTATACCTCTTCTGGCTTCCCTGGAACACTATAAGGAATGTGTTGCTGACCTAAATGCTAACATATATGAGATGGTGTTAGACGTCACTACAAACCTCGACAGAGCTGCTAATACTGGTTCCATTCCAATGCCCATGGACAACAAAGACTTGGAGAGCAAAGTTGGATTTGAATATTGGAGCCTGACATGAGCATTAAATTTTTAGTTTTTATCATAGTATGTTTTGTCTAATAGTATTGTTATTATGTCAGTTTGTCAAGCAGAGCACATGCAGAATTCTGAGTAGAATGAAATGGATAGGCCTCCTGTTAATTTTGGGCAACTAGGACCAAACTCCATGTTGCATTGCTCATTAGATGATGATTATATTTTTGTTGGATTCTGTTGAGAATTTGGAGGGTTGGTGATTAATACAGATTCTCTTCTTGATAATTACTTGTGAGCTTGCTTGTGTTACTTATGTCTTCTCTTCTTTTAGCTTAGTTAATCTTTCATCAAGTCAATTATCAAAATGCATAAGACACAAAAGTTAGGCTCCTAGAGCCAGGGCAAAACCTCTCCCTCTTGGAGAGGAAAACCGGCAAAGAATTCTTCTTATAGATCTTCAAATGGCAAGTACCATGACCAAGACTCAGACCCTTGATCTAGATATGTTTCCAACACCTTGATGCAGCTTCTTCAACTTTGACTTCTTCTCTTCACCAAATTGCTTAGTTATGCATCAGCACTGGAGACCTTGATCTTCACCTTACATATGCTGGTAGTTGAATTGTTTGAACAGTAGGAAGGTAAATCATTCCTCACAATGACTGCCTCTTCACCTTATGATTACTGTGTCTAATTCTATCTTCAAATCAACAGCCCTTCACAATAATATATCAGCAACTTATTCTTTCACTAACCTTCTTAAGTCTGCTCCTTAAAACTCAAAGACATTTGAACTATACTCTTCCTGCTTTAATTCGAAATCATGTTGTATCTATCCGCAGCAATTCTTAATCCTGTACTTGATCACCCGCAAACTGTTCTTGACTATCCTTCCTGTATTTCACCGTATCCTTCCTCCTGCACTAATGATTCTGATCCGCACTTTTTACTGCCCTATTTCCGCATTGAATGCTATCTTTATTTGAACAGTGATCTCAGAGATATATCCGCATTTCTTCCTGATGTACATCCGCAATTCTGTTCCTTTTCTGCGCAGATCAACTGGGTATTTAGAGTTGTTGCAGTCAATTAATTAACCGACCTGCCAGCCGACTTGTCTATGGTGAATTAGGCAGACTAGATAAGGTTTATTCCAGCGTTGGAGAGTTGATTCTTCACAGCATTTAAGGCTTGTCTTTCATTGTTGCATAGAGAGCTGTTGTGAGCTTCTTCCACAAGTTCTTGGAACATAAATACCTAGACTAGATCCTTCATGTGTGAGAGCCTTAATTCTATTTATTCCTAGAAGATAAAAACCTAATAGACATCAAGCAAAAGTCTATCTACATAATAAAATCTTGCTCATGAAACCCATGAAGCAAGTACACCAAAAATACATTTTATTATCTTTGACATCTTCTTTACATAAATACATAATTACATAGTCAACATGAAGACCGACCTAGTTACACTTTTCAACAGATTCCTCTTTCGGAGAGGTGCGAGATTGATGTAAAGATCATCTTGTTTGGATGAGCAAAGCATATATTTTGATTTTATTTTCCACACATGTGCAAGGTCGGCCAGATTTGTAATGTAGGTTCACAAGCCCTACATATGTGTCACACACCCTCATTGATGGATATAAATTGGAGAGAGATGATGTCCATTTCATCATCATCTCATCAAACACATTCCTTATGATTTGATTGGTTCGTACAGCCTAGAAGAGGCTTCTCTCTCTCCCACGTGCGAATAATGGATGTCGGAAATATGGATGCCGGAAATGGATGCTAGAAATATGGATGATGCCGGAAATCTGGATGAGGGATTCTTTTGTTGACTTGCGTTGACTTTTTGAGTTGTCTTTGAGGTGTGTGCGTGACACTTGTGGAAGGCTGATTTGGATGTTGGAGAAGTTGGTTTGACCAAATCAAGGCTTTGCTGGCTGGGGCATCCTGTTGACTGTTGTAACAAACATTTATCTATCCATTTGTTGGACAAGAAGAATTCTGATACATTATTTGGCTTGTCTTCTGTTGATCTATTATTATGTTCTATCAACATTTTACTTTCATGTTTATGTGACTGTTAAATTGAATTGGGCCTATAAGAAAGATTGAAGTAAAACTGCATTAAGCATAGAACATACCATGGTTATCTAAAATTAACATTGAATCAAAGTTGTGGTGAAGACAAAGCCCAAGATAGTGTGAAAAGCAATCACCAAAGAAGAAGTCTTGTCAAGGACCAATGGCCTCCTCAACCTACAAGGGTTTCAAATCTGATGATAAGTTGACTGACAAGTCTGATTATCATGCATGAAAGATGTCCTTGGATTTGGCATTAGAAGATCAAGATGTCATAGACTATGTGTAGGAGAAGATTCATGAGCCTCCATCATATTTTATTACGCTCACAAAAATCAGGAATGATCTCCTTGCCACAGGAGAAGTAGCTGGTCGAGAGCTCGTCCTCATTGCTCTTGGAGGACTTCCCCGAGATTGGTATGTATTTAATACTACAATTCTTAATAATAATATGCTTCATGATTTTGATAAATGGTTGATTAGATGCACTCAAGAGGAGACAAGAATGATGGAGAGAGATCATCCCTCTAATGGAAATAAAGGTGACCCTACTACCTTTGTCGCTCATTCAAAGAAGAAGAACCATCGTGGCCCAAGAAATCAAAACCATGGTAGAGCAGGGTCCGAAGGACAAAAGGGAAGATGTTACACTTGTAACAATTCCGGTGACTATGCAAGAGAGTGCCCCAATAGAAGGGACTCTCCCAGGGATGATAACAACAACAACTTCAGGGGGGATGGCAATCAAAGGAACAACAAGTTCAAAGGAAAAAGGAAGGCTCCCTCTGATCGTAGTGGAAATGGGCAACCTTTCAAAAGGTCATAAAATTCCAAGTATGATGAGTCTAATGTTGTTGATAATAAGAAAAATGAATATATTCTTGTATCTACCCTCTCTACTGCATCTCCTCCTGACACCCTGGATGTCTGGTTAATTGATAATGATGGTTCAAGGCACCACACTGGTTATAAAGAAGCCCTCTGATTTTGTTGAGAAGGATACTAATTTAGAAATTATCCTTGGAGATAATGCCACAATATCCCGTGAAAGGGACATGGACTCTTACCCTTCATCTATCTCAAGGTCAAGTCCTCCGCTTGCAAGAAGTGTTGTAACTTGTATGTACTTGATTTGAAGAAGAACCTTGTGTCTATTTCGACAATGGAAGACAAAGGATTCAAGGTGGCATTCGTTGATGGAAAGGTACGCATCTGGAAGAAGAACTTTAAAGAAGCTCTTACTATTGGTTTTAGAGTTGGTACACTCTACCAGGTTGGAGGAAGTCCGTTGGGGGCTATGTCATGTGATACAACTCTTCAAACCGAGTTATGGCACTGGAGGTTTGCACACCTTCATTACAAAGCCCTTCTCGAAGCAAGGAAAGTGGTAACAGGGATGCCCGAGTTTAAAGATGGTCATGAAGGTATATGTCAAGGTTGTGTCGAAGGGAAGCATACATGGGGACCATTCCCCTCAAGTGTCACAAAGACATCTGATATCTTGCAATTAATACATTTTGATTTATCTGGTATGCTGCCCGTAACATCCTTGGGAGGATGTTCCTATTACATAACTTTTATAGATGACTTCTCCCACAAGACTTGGATATATTTCTTGAAGAAGAAGGACGAAGCATTCAAATGGTTTTGTACCTTCAAGGCCTTGGTGGAAAATCAAACCGAGAAGAAAATCAAAATTTTGAGGACCGACAATGGGACCGAGTATGAGTTAAATGAATTCGATGACTTTTGCAAGGAAGCTAGCATTAAGAGGGAGACAACTGTGTATACTCTTGGGCAAAATGTTGTTGAAAGACAAGAACAGGGCCATTGTGGAAGTTGCCCGTGCCATGCTATATGACCAAGGTCTTCCGAAGTTTCTATGGGGAGAAGCTGCGAACACTGTTGTGTATGTTCAAAATAGATGCCCGACGCCCACATTTCGCTTTGGATTCCAAAACTCTCGAAGAAGTCTTCTCTAGTAAGAAGCCTAATGTCTCCCACTTTAAAGTTTTTGGAAGTCCTGTTTACTTTCATGTGTCGAAAGAAAAGAGAAACAAGCTGGATGCTTCTGGAAAGAATGGAATGTTTGTGGGCTATAGTGAAACTTCGAAGGCTTATAGAATCTATGTCCCTGGTCAAGGAGAAGTAGAGATATGCCACGATGTCACCTTCGATGAAAATGTTGCCCTTAAGAAAGTAAGAAATCTTCCTAGCTCAAAGGACGACAAAGAAGAAGAAGAAGATAGAATGCAGGAAGAACCGAACGATGAACCTATGTCCGATGTTGATGGACCAATGGATCCTATTGATCCACCTCCTTCTAATAAGAGGAGACCCTCATGGCTCAAGGACACTCTCCAGGATGCCGAGAGACATGTTGCCCCGAGAGGAACATTTCGTGAAAGCAAGAAGTCGAATAGGTACCAAGGGTACCTAGCAGCCATGAGTATAATTGTACAATCTGAGCCTGGATCATTTGAAGAAGTCGTAGAGCATCAAGATTGGAAGGATGCTATGCACAAATAATATGAGTCCATTATGAAGAACGATGTCTGGGAAGTGGTCCCGAGACTAGAGGACAAATCTATTGTCACCTTGAAATGGCTCTTCAAGATCAAGCATGGAGCCGATGGAAGTGCTGAAAAGTACAAGGCAAGATTTGTTGCCCACGGCTTCTCTCAAAAAGAAGGCATAGATTATGATGATATATTTGCACATGTCTCCCACTACACCACCAAGCGATCTATCATTGCCCTTGTTGCAAGGCAAGGATGGAGTCTCCATCAGATAGATGTGAAGACTGGATGGTTCAATAAAGGAAGAGGTTTAAGTGGAGCAACCTTTGGGGTTCGAAGTCCAAGATAGAAGCACCTATATATGCAGGTTGAAGAAAGCCCTTTATGGGTTGAAGCAAGCCCCCAGGGCTTTGTCAAAATTTCTAAATATCACTTATGCAAAAACTCTATTGTTAATTCTGGTTATACTTCTCCTACTTAATTAAGTTATTAATCTGAAATTTCAGCATTAACATCGAAGTAAACACATTAACAGATTTCACAGATTCAGATCTAAATAGAATACATGCACGCAGACAATGTGACACACAAGATCTTCTAGACAACTGTCCCTGGAAAAACCCAATGTGGGAAAATCGATCTTCTGGCTGTTGGAGGGTTTATCTTATTTTGTAGAATCTAAGTACAACAAATCTAGGCACCTTACTAGTTAACCCGATAGAGAAATACAAAATCTATAGCAATACCTGTTGTTCCGGAGACGGAAAATTGGACTAATTCACACCCTCAAACGGGATTTACAGAACTCAGCCCCTCTGCCTCTAGAAACCCCAACGCTGCTCTGCAACTGCCTGCGTCAGCCCTGTTGGCATGTTGATGCCCCTACGCTGCTCAGGAGAGGGTTGTGTAACCCTAGACTAGGTGACGCAGTCCTTACGCTGCCTTGGTTGGCCTTGCGTAAGCATGGATGGCCTCTTATTGCCCTTTTTGGGCCTGCGTAGCAGATGAAACCCTCTGCGCTGCGTAGCCTCTGCTTCTCTGCGTTGCTCCTGGTTGTTGCTTCTCTGCCTCTTGCTAACTTTTGGCTATGGGATCAGATCATCCCCTTAGCCAATACTACCCCTCGCTGCACCTAAAACACTTTTGGAAATTCATAGCAAACCCACCCTAGAATTCCAGCTTATTCTTAGTGCTCTACCTCCGTGTCTGTTCTCCAACTGACCCCAAACCTTTCCTTTATACTTTTCTCATTAGGAAACCAATAGTCGTGATCTAATCTTGAATCGACGACTAAGATTAAAAGAAAGCTTGATCCATGTGACTTAAGTCATTTCCATCACATGTTTAAATTCATTACCTTTAATATTTTAATTTTCCTAAGTTAGACTTAGGGTCCTTAATTAAAAATATTAACTAATTAATTTTCTCTTACACCAGATGGAATTTCTCAAATCCCTTTCTGGGTCTTGGAGATATCATGTTTTCTAGTCCCTCCACAAAGTTTGGGAGCTGGAGCACATCCGAAGCTACCCCAACAATCCACAAATATCAACACTCCCTCTTAGTGAGGAAAGTGCTCTAGCACAATACTGCTTCACCCTGAAGCTCTGCACTGATCTCTGGTGTGGGTCTCTGCGCTGATGCTTGGCCTCCTGCCCTTCATCACTGCACTGCTCCTACTCTCCCGTATTGTTGCCCATGATGCTGTCACCGCCACTGCCACATCTGTACTACAACTTCCTCTTAATCTGCTGCACCGTGTTGCCAACTGTTGCACTGCAGCTTCAGTCGCTGAGAGAAACAACTAAAAACTCCTACCCAATCTTTGACAGACAAGTCAATTGGGCTGCATCCTCGTCACTAAAGCTCCATAAGCTGCTACTTTACGTTGTCCTCTTGAAGCCACTGCGCTGTTGCAACTCTGTTCTACGTAAGCCAGCCTGCACTACGCTGTTGAAGTCACATCAGCCCCCTCTGTGTTGCGCTACCACACTATTGTTGCATCTTCACTGTGTTGCTCCCTCTCAGCATCTAGCTCTAGATCTGTTCCATCCGCGATTCTCTGCACCAACTGCTCCACTTGTCCCGCTATTGTCTTAAGGCTCCCGTAGCACGGATGTGATCCAAAAGTTGAGCTACTCAAGGATCCCGCCACCACTCTGTAGCTGCTCTACAGATCCATGTCACTCCACTTTCTTGGTTCATGAGCGCTCATGGCTACGTCATCACACCACTTTGCATGCTCCCTCAGACCGTATGCCTCCATGACCACCAGGATTCTGGCCTTCCAGACTGCAAAGTTGGACAGACCGTCCAACCTATCCTGATCTCATAGTCCATGAGGTGCCATCTACTCATATCTGCTCTGTTGGAACAAATTCTTCCTCTCCCCGCTTCCCAACTAAAGCTCGGATCTAGAGTCCTTGGTGAAAAGGCACCCTCTGCTCCCTCTGACAATTGATTTCCTCCTTGGAAATCTGCCAAACACAACGAATCAGCTCTCTTGGATCCTTTGATTGATCTACAAATTTCTTTGGCTGGAAATCCTCTAAGAAGTTGTTCTCCTCCCGCTATTTGTCAACTAATACTTAGGCTAAATTCTGAATCTTCAAAAATTTAACCCCACCAGCAACTACTGAAGCTCTGCAGCACTGCTTCCGGCACTCTGAATTAGCCACAGCCTCAAGACTGCGTCACCCTGGCTAGCCTCTGCGTGAGCAGACAGCCCCAACGTTGTCTCTGCGCTGCCTCTGCGTAGTAAGTACGTGGGTCTGTGTGGAGACTGCATCACTTTGGTCTCTACGTGGTTATGCTTCCCTCTTCTACTACGTTGTCCTCTCTGGTTTGGCTTTATGCGGCTGTTGTTGCTTTCTTTGTTGCTTCTTGCAACAAATATTCTTCAGTATTCTTGTTGATGAATCAGCTAGATCTGCAGCCTGGCTCTGATTCCATGTGAAAATTTCTGAATATCACTTATGCAGAAACTCTACTGTTAAATCTGGTTATATTTCTCCTGCTTAATTAAGTTATTAATCTGAAATTTCAGCATTAACATCGAAGTAAACACATTAACATATTTCACAGATTCAAATCTAAATAGAATACATGCACACAGACAAAGTGACACACAAGATTTTTTGGACAATTGTCCCCGAAAAAATCCAAAGCGGGAAAACCAGTCTTCTTGTTGCTAGAGGGTTTATCTTATTATGTAGAATCTAAGGACAGCAAATCTGGGCACCTTACTGGTTAATCCAACAGAGAAATACAAAATCTGCAGCAATACCTGTTGTTCCGAAGAAGGAAAATTGGACTAATTCACACCCTCAAATGAGATTTACAAAACTCAACCCCTTTCCACCTCTAGAAACCGCAGCGTTGCTTTGAAGCTGCCTACGTCATCCCTGCTGGCCTGTTGATGCCCCTGCGTAGCTCAGGAGAGGGTTGTGTAACCCCAGACTGGGTGATGCAGTCCTTACGTTGCTCTGGTTGGCCCTGCGTAAGCCTTGATGGCTTCCTATTGCCTCTGCGCTGCCCTTTCTAGGCATGCATAACACCTGCGTAGCGGCTAAAACCCTCTGGGTTGCGCAGCTGCTGAAACCCTCTGCGCTGCGTAGCCTCTGCTTCTCTACGCTGCTCCTGGTTGTTGCTTCTCTACCTCTTGCTGACTCTTGGCTCTAGGATCAGGTCATCTCCTTAACCAATACTACCCCTCACTGCAGCTGAAACACTTCTGGAAATTCTTAGCAAATCCACCCTAGAATTCCAGCTTAGTCTCAATGCTCTGCCTCTCCAACTGACCCCAAGCCTTTCCTTTATACTTTTCTCGTTGGGAAACCAACAGCCGTGATCTAATCTTGAATCGATGGCTAAGATTAAAAGAAAGCTTGATTTGTGTGACTTAGTCATTTCCATCACATGTTTAAATTAATTACCATTAATATTTTAATTTTCCTAAGTTAGACTTAGGGTCCTTAATTAAAAATATTAATTAATTATTTTTCTCTTAAACTGGATGGGATTTCTCAAATCTCTTTCTGGGTCTTGGAGATCTCATGCACTCTATAGTCCCTCTACAAAGTTTGGGAGTTACAGCACATCTGAAGCTACCCCAACAATCCACAAATCTCAACAGGCTTGGTATGAGAGGATAGATAGCTACTTGATGAAGTTGGGCTTCACTCGAAATAATGTTGATCCAAACCGTTATTTTAAAGTTGATAGAGAAAGGCCTCTCATTATAGTTCTCTGTGTGGACGATCTCTTCCTAACAGGCGTTGGCCCTCTCATTCATCAATGTAAGAGGGAGCTACCTTCCGAGTTTGAGATGAAAGAACTAGGATTGATGCACTATTTCCTAGGCTTGGAGGTCTGGCAAAGGCCAGACGAGATTTTCTTTTCTCAAGGAAAATATGTCGTGAAGCTACTGGAGAGATTTGGTATGGTGGACTGTAAGTCTGTGTCAACACCGATGAAATTCAACTTTAAGAAGTTGTGTGGAAGCGCTGCTGAGCCCGAGCTGGGAAATTCCACAGAGTATCGACAACTTGTAGGGGCCCTGATGTTCTTAGTGAACTCCCATCCGGACGTATGTTTTGCAGTGAACACTTTGAGTCAACATATGGTTGAGCCTCATCACATTCATTGGATTGGTGCCAAGAATCTATTGAGATATCTTCAGGGCACAATCAACCATGGGATGAGATACATTGTTGGGAGTTTGAGACTCCATGGATATACTAATGCCGATTGGGCTGGCAGTGTGGTGGATTGCAAGAGCACATCTGGATGTTTCTTCACCTTGGGTTCTGCTTTGATATCTTGGATGAGCAAGAAGCAGAAGTTGGTGGCTTTGAGAACCTCTGAGGTCGAATACATTGCAGCAAGTATGGCATGTTGTGAAGTTGTTTGGTTGAGAAATCTCTTCAGTGAGTTGTTCGCACATGTGTTAGATACCACCGTTATCCTTTGTGATAACTAGAGTGGGATTCGTCTTTCTGAGAATCTCGTGTTCCACGATCGATCCAAGCATATTGATATTAAGTACCACTTTGTCCAGGACATGGTACAGCAAGGCGTCGTAAGGCTCGATCACATAGGAATTGATGAGCAGGTCACATATATTCTCACAAAGCCCCTGGGAAGGTAAAGTTCCTAACCTTCCGTGAGAAGCTTGGAATCGTGGAAAGACCCTATTGTGAGGATCCTGCTTGAGTTGGACTATGAGCTCTAGGAGCTCCAAGGGGCTTGGGGATAACTTCTTGGAGCTATAAGCACACATGGGGCTATGCTTGCCAAACCTTCTTGTGCTTCTGCCCCACCGTTATGATGTTTGAGTTGGTTCGCCTTCTCTTTTATCTATGCCCCGCATGCATCCTACCCATGGAGTTTCAGACTCATGGAAAGTACCTCTCATTTGGCCAATGAGGTAGGAAATGTGGATAGAGACCAATAGCAAGACTGATGGACGCATCAGAGATTGTCGTACTCTCTATGTCTAGGATGGAACATGTCCAACACCTTGATCTGGGATCACCTCCGATGAGATTCCTACCTCTAGAGTTTAAACTGACTTCGTGTTAGTATGTGACTATTTTGAGTCTATTGAGGTTTTACCCTCTAAACTGACTTCGGGTTAGTATGTGACTCTTTTGAGTCTATTGAGGTTTTACCCTCTAAACTGAATTTGGGTCAGTAAACTAACTTCGGGTTAGTATGTGACTCTTTTTGAGTCTATTGAGGTTTTACTCTCTAGGCTTACTTCGGGTCAGCAGAGTGCGATGTCTTTGTGACTTACTCTCGTTTGTTTGCCCATGAGCCGACAAATCATGTTACAATAGAATGACATAGGAAGTTAGGAACACACGATGGTACTGATCACTGGATGGTGCAGGTGGACAGATGGAGTTCTCCCTAGCTGAGAGGGAGTGTTAATTTTGGGCAACTAGGTCCAAACTCCATGCTGCACTGCTCATATGATGATGATTATATTTTTGTTGGATTCCTCTTTCGGAGAGGTGCAAGATTGATCTAAAGATCATCTTGTTTGGATGAGCAGAACATATATTTTGATTTTATTTTCCACACATGTGCAAGGTCGTCCAGATTTGTAATGTAGGCTCACAAGCCCTACAAATGTGTCACACACCCTCATTGATGGATATAAATTGGAGAGAGATGGTGTCCATTTCATCATCATCTCATCATACACATTCGTCATGATCTGATTGGTTCATAAAACCTATAAGAGGCTTCTCTCTCTCCCATGTGTGAATAATGGATGCCAAAAATCTGGATGTCGGAAATCTAGATGCTTGAAATATGGATGCCGGAAATATGGATGATGTCGGAAAATGGATGTCGGAAATCTGGATGAGGGATTCTTTTGTAGACTTGCATTGACTTTTCAAGCTATCTTTGAGGTGTGTGTGTGACACTTGTGGAAGGCCGATTTGGGTGTTGGAGAAGTTGGTTTGACCAACGCAAGGCTTTGTTGGCTAGGGCATCCTGTTGACTGTTGTAACAAACATTTATCTATCCATTTGCTGGACAAGAAGAATTTTGATACATTATTTGGCTTGTCTTATGTTGATCTATTATTATGTTCTATCAGCATTTACTTTCATGTTTATGTGATTGCTAAATTGAATTGGGCCTATAAGAAAGGTTGAAGTAAAACTGCATTAAGCATAGAACATACCATGGTGATCTAAAATTAACACCTCCACAATATTTTTTGGATAATTTGTACTTATCTATGCACTCTAGGGCATGTCTGCCTAAAACTATATATTTCTTGTAAACCTATGATGTATGGTTTGTTGATTTTTGTAGCATTGGAAAGTGTTCTAAGTCTCAAATTTTTTGAGGCTTGGACATCAGTATTCCAAAGAACCCAAGTTGTGGAAATTCCACTCGGTTCGTGTTTTATTAAAATAATTAATTATTTTAATGAGGACCCTAAGTCTAAACTTAGGGAAATTAAATAACTAAAGGGTATTAATGAAAAGAGTGAGAATCTTCTAGAGAATGAAGATCAAGTAATGTTTTAATCTTAGCCATTGATTAGAAATCTAATCTGGGTCGTTGATTCATCAACGAGAAGATTATAAGAGAAGGCTTGAGGGTCATTTGTAAAGTAAGCCGAGCACACACTCAGTACCCGAAGTAAATCGATTATGAAGGAATAGAATTCGATTTCAAATGGAGAGTTGCAGAAGCAGAAGAAGGAAGGGGAAGTCAGTAGTGACAGAGAAAGGCAAGAGGAGGATGCAGAGGGCCATAGAGGTCAGCGTTGAGTAGCAGCAATGAGTGCCCACGCAAAGTGACACAGTCCAGCGTAGGGACTATGCAGAGGATCACAGAGAGTGACGCAGAGGAAGCTAGGGTGCCTTCCGTTCTCCGAGAGGATTTGGAGAATTTATCTCAGGTGTATTCTTAAGCATTATGCTCGTCTATTTATTGTAAAAGATTCATTGTTGAAGAATAATACAAACCCTCATCTGCTACACTGGTTTTCCCGCATTGGGTTTTTCCGGGGACAATTGTCCAAAAATAACTGTGTACATGTGATTGTTTCTATTGCGTTATTTGTGTTCTGTTTTATTCTCTGCTTACGATTAAATGATTACTGTAGTTGTATTTATTTCATAATTCACTGAAAGAAATCCGTAAATAACTAATCATAAATAAGTAGGTGAAATAAATCTATCACTGCTGTAGTATTTCAGATTTGAAAATTTCACATGGTATTAAAGCAAAAGACAAGTAATGGAGGAGGAGATTCTGCAATGGAATGGAGATCCAACATTGATGTAGCAATAGCTCGGAAGGGTTCACGCAGTTCTCCAGAACGCATGGAAGAATAGAGGGATCATGAGATTTCAGTTCTGGCATCCAAACTAGAAGAGGAATTTGCTTGTGTATCAAGCATGACCTCTCCAAAGATCTAGTATATTGACAGTGGAGCATCTGCTCATATGACGAGAGTTCGAGAATGCTTCTCGAGCTACCAGGAGGAGCAGATGAATTTTCAAATTACTATAGGAAACAAGGCAAAATGTACCCCTGTTGGACGAGGCATCCTAATATTTCAAACAAAAGCTGGCAACAAGCTTCAAGCCACCAACGTACTGCATGTACCAGGGTTGGGGATGAATTTATTCTCTGTGTCTCAACTTCAGAACAAGGGTTACGATGTATACTTTATTCGCAACAAAGTTTACGTCAAACACCCGAGTTGGAAAAAGAAAGCACAAATTGGAGTTAGCAGCCATAAAATGTACAAGTTACAGCTCGAGTCCCCAATGGCTCTGATAAGCAATACTGATGAGAAAGATTTGAATGAGTTATGCCATAGAAGAATGGGGCACCTACATCATGGAGCCTTGAGAATTCTCAAGAAGACTGTCACGGGAGCTCTAGAACTTAGCGCCAAGCAAGACGATGTCGGCAAAGGGTGCATATTAGGGAAGTATGCCAAGGCAACGTATCCAAGAAGCAGCAATAGGGCCAAGAGTGTGTTGATATTTATACACTCAGATATCTGCAAACCAATGTCCACGAATGCTCGTAGTGGTGCAAAGTATTTTGTCACCTTCATCAATGACCATTCCAAGAAGACATGGATCTACTTTCTGAAGACCAAGGACGAGGTCTTTGAGCGATTCAAGGAGTTTAAAGCTCTCGTGGAGAATCTGACAGGAAATAAGATCAAGACATTGCGATCAGACAATGGTGGAGAGTACAGTGACAAGGACTTCACAGGGTTCTGCGCAAGGGGAGGCATCAAGAGAGAATGGGCCGCTCCATATAATCCAGAGCAGAAATGAATCGCAGAGAGGAAAAACAGGAATATTGTCGAAGCTACAAGGGTAATGTTGTATGATCAATACATCCCTAAATTCTTGTGGGTTGAGGCTTGTAATACAGCCGTGTACGTGCAGAATAGGGTTCCTCATAATGCATTGGGTAAGGTTACTCTTGAAAGCGTTTTCATTGGCAATAAGCCTAAAATGAGCCACTTTAGGATATTCGGCAGTATAGCGTATTGCCATGTACCTGATGAGAAGAGGAGGAAGTTAGATCAGATAGCAGAAAAAGGATACCTTGTGGGGTATAGCGAGAATGCCAAGGCTTACATCATCTATATCCCCGAGAGTAGGAAGATAGTAGTGAGACGGGATGTGAAGTTCATGGAGGAGAGGGCCTTCAAGAAATCCTGGGAAATATCTTTAGCTATGCAATTTGATGAGGATCCGTTGGTCCAGCCACAACAACTTGCGGAAGATGGCTCTGGTGCCTCTCTAAGGCATAAGGATCCTAAGGATAGCTTTTCCGAGGAAGTGCAAGAGGGAGAGCAGGTAAATCCATCCACCACCAGTGGAAGGACAAGGAGAGAACTAAAACAGACTCTGAGGGATGCAGAGGAGTTTTTTGGAGCTCCTAGAGATGTGAAGAGGCAGCGCAGGCAACCAGACAGGTACTAGGCATTGGTAGCTCAGGTTGGAGAACATTCTAGTTTTCAAGAGGCAGCTCAACATCAGGTGTGGATAGATGCGATGGTGGAGGAGTACAGCTCCATCATGACAAATGATGTCTGGGAAATAGTTCCTAGACCTCGGGACATATCCGTTGTAGGTTCGAGATGGATCTACAAGATTAAATATGCTGCAGATGGCAGTATAGAGAAATTTAAAGCCAGGTTTGTGGCTAAGGGGTACGCACAGAAGGAAGGGATCGACTATGAAGAAACCTTCGCCCCAGTAGCTCGGTACACTTCAATTAGATACGTCATATCCATTGCAGCACAGATGGGATGGGAGATTCACCAGATGTATGTCAAGACTGCTTTCTTGAATGGGGTGATAGAAGAGGAAGTATGCATAGAACAACCAGAGGGTTTTGAGACGTATGAGCAGAAAACTCATGTGTGTAGGCTTAAGAAAGCCTTGTACGGACTGAAGCAAGCCCTTAGAGCATGGTATAGGCGAATTGACAACGACCTGCAGACGATGGGATTTGTCAAGAGTGACGCAGATCCCAATCTCTACTATCTGAGAGTAGGGGATGAGCCTCTGATATTGGTGCTATATGTGGATGACTTGTTTCTGATTGGATCATCTAGGCTCATCAAAGACTGCAAGGAAAATCTATCTACAGAATTCGACATGAAGGATGTAGGGCGGATGCATTATTTATTGGGTTTAGAAGTTTGGCAGCAAAAGGGAGAAATCTTCCTTGGGCAAGGAAGATACACCACAGAGATTCTGAAGAAATTTCACATGGAGGACTGTAGACCCATGGCTACACCAATGATAACAAACTAGAAAAAAATTGACACGTCTAAGGATGATGACGTTGATCCTACCTTGTATAGGCAACTCATAGGATCATTGATGTATCTGGTCAATACTAGACCAGACATCTGTTATGTCGTGAATACCCTTAGTCAGTTCATGGTAGAACCAAAGAGGGCTCACTAGGCAGCAGTCAAACATGTTCTCAGGTACTTGAGGGGGGCAGTCGAGTTTGGATTGAGGTACACCAAGGGCAATGACATCCAGTTGAGTGGGTTCACTGACGCAGACTGGGCTAGAAGTCCATTAGATCGGAAGAGTACCAGTGGGTACTGTTTCAGTGTCGGATCGGGAATGACTTCCTGGTGCAGCAGGAAACAGAAGTCTGTGGCGCTGAGCTCAGCCGACGCTGAATATATGGCAGCTAGCACAACTTTGTGTGAGGCCATATGGCTTTGTAAGTTGCTCATGAACTCACTCAAAAAGAGGATGGAAGCGACCAACATTTTGTGTGATAATTAGAGTTGCATCAAGCTCTCTAAAAATCCTGTGTTTCATGATTGGTCGAAGCACATTGACATTAGGTGCCACTTCATCAGAGACTATGTCCAACGGGGCGCTGTACAATTGAAGTACATTCTTACCGGAGAGCGGGTGGCAGATATCCTCACAAAAGCTCTGGGTAAGACTAAGTTTGCTTACTTTAGAGAAAAGATGGGGATGGTCAAGAATCCATTCCAGTAGGAGGAATGGAGAGGCTCGAAATTTAGAGTGAGCTGCAGTACAGATGAGGCAGTGACAGAGATGGTGTCACGGGCAGCAGTACAGAGGGCAACAACGCAACAGATGAGGGGCAGTAGCCGAGACATCAGCAGCGCAGTAGATGCTTCAGGTCAGAGCAGATGCAGTTGGTATTTTGCTGGAACACCTTCCTCGCTAAGAGGGAGTGTTGATTTTTGTAGCATTGGAAAGTGTTCCAAGTCTCAAATTTTGTGAGGAGACTTGGACATCAGTATTCCAAAGAATCCAAAAATCGTTTGTGGAAATTCCACTCAGTTCGTGTTTTATTAAAATAATTAATGATTTTAATTCCACTCAAGAATGCCATTCAAAATGTGACAAAGCATTCCTCAAGTTCTCATTAGGTTTTGCTTGGAAAAATATATAGATAAATACCTCACGCTATCAAAACAATGCTAGAACAAGAAAAATAAAACCATTAAGAATAAAGCCAATCACATGGTCTAGACATCATTATGTTATTAGACAACGTATCTATTCTATAACATAATTGCTTAAAGTCATAAGAGTCAATCCAATAGATATTACGAATAGTTACATAGAAGGGGTTCAGCATAACATCTAGTTTAGAAGTATTAGAAAACCAAAACAAATATAACAAATCACATAGATGCGAGTCATTAACAACCAACAATTACAAAAATGTGTATCACTATAGTGGAATAAAGCCGTTCTCATATATGTGATTTTTATCACAGATGCACGCACAATCACAAAGAAACGATCCAATGGAATAGATTCAACCGATAGGTACTTAAAGGGTATCCGATAAAGCATCCATTATATTAACGGAGAATTGCAGACTTGCAGTAATTCTGTCATAAGGCACCCATTATATTAACGGAGCATTGCAGACATGCAGTAATTCTGTCATAAGGCTGTCATGTCCGCAACTCAAGAGAGGATCCTACTTATAGCTTATATTAGAATAACTAATCAGCTAGTGTATCCCTACTGAAGGAACACCATCCATCAGTAGACAATTATGCGGTGTATAAAGAAAAGGTTAAGAGAAAAATAGAAAGAAAGAGAGAAATGTTTGTAGCAAGTTACATAAGTGTAAAAATAACAGAACTAGCCATCTGATGCGAAGCAGACTGTATTCAAGCTATTAACTGAAATCTTTTTTAGTGATAAGAATTAGGTTCAAAATAAACCCCGTGGGTTAGCTTGAATGGTTGAGTGCTTTGAATTTACAAGTAGGTGATCTCAGGGTCAAGTCCCTATGCTGGCTGGCTCTGTTAATATTGTGGACCTCACTCAATGTCCCTGACAGGTTAGATTGCCCAAACTACAATTGCCCAGTTTTACCCTGAGTACCATCCAAGGAATTGCCCCGTAGATTTCGTGGGATATGCATTTCATTGAAAACAAAAAAAGGAAACCAGGTTCAAAACCCCTCAACGATATGGTACCACATTCATGTCATCGACATTGTTAACTACCGTATCTGTGACTGGTTTTAATCCTGGCAATCTTGACAGTCCATAGATGCTGTGTACATCGATGGGCAATGCCAGGTAAGTCCTTGGTGAATTTGACAAGATAGATACTTAGTGCCCAAGGCTTGACTTAGTGCTATGAACAAACCCACTTTACAGTTTCAGCATTTCACACAGATTTTAACACTTTCTCCACCTCACGAATTACAGTTTTATCTGCCACAGATTTTTTTCAGTTCACATACTTCACACTAATTGATTAACAGTCTTTTCTATTTTTATCGGAGCTTTCCAGCAACCCACGGGACTGTAGGTAAAGCCCCTTTCCTTGAGAAAGGGTCATATGCCCAAGAAAAGTAACAGTGTTAATCCATTTAGCAGTAGCGCAGCTCCTTTCCTGTCACGGTCTGCCCCAATCCTATTGCATGAGCTCCAAAAGGGATAGAACAGCGTGCAAGTCCATGGCGATTTTAGGATAATAGATGCCTTGAGATCTCGCACATAAGCTCAAAAGGAGTCGTGTGTGGTCCTTTGGGACATGCTTCATGATGGAAAAAAAATACTGATCTAAATTACAGAGAATCTAAAGGCCAAAAAGGCCAAACAATATGTGGGTAACAAAATGTATAAGAGAAGATGGTGCTGAAGCCTGGTTTATAATCATTAGAAGAAACTCAAACTAAAAAAGTATTGAAAGAAATCATGCCTGTATTCTCAATGCTTTGTTGTTGTTCTTTGTTTATGTTTCTGCTGCTGCTACCTCCTATATTCTGCAATTTTGGGAACAAAATCACCTATAATGCCAATGTCTTAACACAGATGGAGCCACGGCGTATAAAATCTTTCCTTGTATTTGAGCAAATGGGCATGAACAAAAAGCTGTTTCTCCGAGCAGGACTGCTTGTTCTGCACCGTCTGCAACCAGAAATACATTATAATACTGTTCAACTGCCCACCTTTTGATAAAAAGCATCGTAGACACTAAGTTACTCAAGCACTTACCTCGAAGAGGAACAACGATCTCCTTGACTTTATAACTGAAAAAACAAATTTGTCTGTTTAGAATTAGTTACTCAAAGAAGAACGCGCTACAAAACACAAGCAGCTGCATTTTTTTATAAATAGAAACCACCCAGTTTTTGGCTGTCCTATATCAAATTTTTTCGGCTCAGTAATGCCGGGTTAGATATAGAAGAATGCGCTCAGAATAAAATTAAACTATGGCATACCCGCTACCAGAGCCTACCCACCTTTTGCCTAAATCGTATACTTCTTTTGTTCCTCAATGCGTATGATTGTTTTGTATATACAAATCATGTACAAGTCTTAATGTGCTTTGAGCCGGATCTTCTGACGTGCACGTCAAATACCTGCCTCACCAAAAGACACGGCAACGTCAAGACATTTTTGTATTCCGTGATTGGAGCATCATTCCAGACTGTCACGCAAAAAATTCTTGAAACAATTGGTTTTGGGACCCGATCACTGTTTTCTAAATTTATTAAATGTTGGTCCTAATAATGCCTCAGGATATCTGAACCCACATTGAGTTAAAGTTTTATTCGAATCTAATTGTTAACAGTATCATCCACGCCCTCTAGAAAAAAGAAAGAAAGAAAAAGGTTAACAATGCACATTTTACAAAAGCTTTTTGTTTGTGATATTTATTTATGGATTTATTTATGGAGTTGTCTATGATGTTGAGGAATTACATGAATAGGTCAAAAGTGGTTGGAATCTGGAAAAAAACAAATTAAGTAATTTTTAGTAGCAATGTTCGAATTATATTTTTGATGGTGGAAATGGATTCAGCACTATCAAAAACCTTTAGGTTATCCAAAATATTGAAGTTTGATAGCTATAACCTATATTTACAAAAATCACTGTCTGATTTTCTTAAAATCTTACCGGAATTTCCATGATTTTTAGGGCAAAAAAACAGTCTAGTTAGACTAGAGCTTGCTTTATTTATAGTTTGAGTAGCAGCTGGATTTTTCCCCAAAAAGTTTTGAACTAAACCTCGATTTACAAAAATCACTGTTGGATTTTCTTAAAATCTTACTAGAATTTCCATGATTTTTAGGGCAAAAAAGCAGTCTAGTTAGACTAGAGCTTGCTTTATTTATAATTTGAGTAGCAGCTGGATTTTTGCCCAAAACTTTTTGCTCCAATAACCTTTACACCACAAAATGTCTTAACAAAACACTCTTTCACCATCTATTCTACTTACCATAGACTTGCACATTTTACAAAATTATATAAGTTAGAATATATATTTTTAAATGAATGATATATATCTAAATATATACAATAGTAATGGTTTTTTTTTTAGATTTTATATTTCACTATATTTTATATTTTAAGTTTCAAAAAAAATTCCATTTTTTTTTATCTCAAAATTAATTTATATGCTCACTAAGAATCATTTTCTACTAAATAAATTAAAACAAAATAAAGTTACTGTACCAAATTCCAAAAAATAGAAAAATAATAATTTCAAAACAACTCATGACATAATATGATATTGGTCATATTATATCATTAATATTGATAAAATACCAACCAAATTAATAAACAAAGATATAATATGATGTTGTATCATCAATATTGATAAAATACCAACCAAACTAATAAACAAATCAAAATATAAATTATATTCAAATCTCACTAGTAAGTATGACAAAATACCAACCAACAAATACAAATATAGATTATATTCAAATCTCACTCAAGTGTGACATATTCAATCTCAATCAATATATTATTGTTTGATATTAACAAAACACCACCTAACTGATAACTAAAAACATAAGAATATAAAAAAAATTATATTATTTTTATTTGAAAATATTTTATATATATAATTTTTTTATAAATTTTAAATTTATTTATACCTTCTAAATTTTTTGATAAGGTTATATATTTGGATATTAAAATGGTGTTTGGAGATTATTCAATCTTCGCTCTCCTTTTTTATTTTCACTGCCTCCACCCAAAATTGACACATATGGGTTCGAACATTCTCTGGGCTGTAACTTCCCTCGCCTGTATTCAAGTTCGGGACCCCGGGTACCATGGATCGATCGGGCCCACCGGGACGGGGTTTCAAAAGTCGCCTGCTAGCTACTTTCTTCGTTTGCGTCAAGTCAATTGACTGCAGTGGGGGAGGACTCTTTTCATATAACGGAAGGCAGTGTCTTACGTTTATAGTTTTTTAAACCTGTGTGGTGTCAGAAGGCAGTAAAAAGGGTTATGGGGGCACTTTAATGGATTGCGTCGAATTTTAATTATTTAAGTTTAAATGATAGTTGCAAATTGTATGTATTTTAATATTTTAAAAATTATTTTAGAGTTTTGATGTGCGGTTTTGCACTAATAATTTTTTATTTATATTTTTAAAATTATTTGTAGTTGGTTTTTTATTTTTATTTTTTATTTGAAAAAAAAAATTTATATACTTGTTATTATTTTATTGAAATCAAAATATACAATTTACAATTTTCAAAAAGTTTGTCCAGAGTTGTGACATTTTAACAATCCATAATCTCAAATAGTTAAATATAAAAGCAAAGAAAGTCTTAACTATTTTAATATTATCACTGTTAAGGTTGTGACATTTTAACAATCCATAATTTAAAATAGTTAAATATAAAAGCAAAAAAAGTCTTAACTTTTTTAGTATTATTATTTTCAGAAAATGATATTGGCATTAAAGAAAGTCTTAACTATTTTAATATTATCATTTTTAGAAAATGTTACTTGCATTTACCTTAAGGATATCAACAACTTTTTTATAATCACTAAATGCTATAGTTCTTTGATTTTTTGTCCTCATCAACATTGTGTTCCCTATGAATATGTGATACTTCCAGTATCTCAATCTTTTGTCCTCATCAACATTGTGTTCCCTATGAATATGTAATACTTCCAATTTCTCAATCTTTTGTCCTCATCAACATTGTGTTCCCTATGGATATGTGATATTTCTAGTTGCTCAAAAAAAAAATGGTAATTTCCTAATTCTTTGTTGCCAAGGATTTAGGGCCAAGTTGTTATTTGTTCTTTGTTGCCAAGGATTTAGGGCCAAGTTGTTATTTGTTCTTTGTTGCCAAAGATTTAGGGCCAAGTTGTATAATGTACTACCTGCAAGAACCAATCAATAACCACTCTAAAATGACCAAAGATTTATAAGCACTTCACCTGCCTCATTCATTGGGTATTAGGTAATTATAATTTTGGTTAGTTAATTAATTATAAAATATAACTTTGTTTTTCTTTTAAACACATAATAAAAAAATATATATTATTTAATAATAGTGAATAAATTAGTATATTGTAATTTTATTTTTTGCTTAAAAATTGATGTATAAATTTGATACCCCAAACGCATGTGTTAGAAGGCATGACGGAGTGCATGCGAGGGGACAGATGGCTCCCATAAGCGAGCCACTTGCCTCAATTTCTCCCCCCCCCCTGTCTTAATGCAGAAGCGTGTGAGGAGTATTGTCTTGGGTTGGAAAATCGTCGATGGGTTGATGGGAATGTTGAGAGTTATTGATATACAAAAGGGACGTCACGTAGAGCATAGAGATGAGGTCAGTCGCCAAAGGATGCATGCACGAGAAGCTTCCCTCCTCACAAGGCTTACCCTTCAAGTCACCTTCAAACATGATTTTCAACCCATTGTGTTGAGCGTCCTAGTGAGATTCCATAAAAGGGTCTCCTGCAGTGAGGTCTGCAAGAGGAGGATGCTTTGGTCTCTTTCCTACATCCGGCCAGTGCTCATGTCGAGGCAAAAAATGAGATGTATGCATGGGGGACACTTAGGTGTGCAAGTCCCTGATGATGATGACGAGGTCCCTGAGAAGCGGGAAGCTTTCGGCTACATGCCCGACATCCCTGTGCACATTCACCGCAAAGTAGATGCGTTAGAGTTGGAAGCCCTAGTCGGTGTTGCGAAATCCTGAAGTACCTTGATGAGGCACTGTTGGCTCATGAAGAATTTTTTTTCCGCTTCATTGGTTCACCGTCAACTCTCGGCGGACAAGCTAAATCACCAAATTATCCAAGGTGGATGTGTTGGACAAAGCTCGTGAGGCCATGGACCTTGTCTTCTATGACTGTGAGCTTCGTTTCTAGGTGGGAGGGCAGCAGGCAGCGGATATCTTCCACCCCATGCCTTTCGCTACCCTCAAACCTCTGAGTCCTACGGTGCCTGTGAGACCCAAGCCCAAGAGAACCAGATTGGGGCCAAGAGTGCAAGTTAACAGGTTCTAGACAGATGGGAGAGATGCAGACGCCTCCACCTCCTCTGCGAGTAGGCCGGTTGCGGAAGGTGTTAACAATGCTGGAAAGGTCGCGATAGATGAAATGGTGGCAGCGATGCTCGCGAGTGGTGGCGCTCCCTCTGGCAGCAAAATGGATCACAAAGAAATTCATGACAATCTGCATGCCAAGCGGAAGGTTGGTCGCGTGGTTGAACGCAAGGACTTCGAGTGTACTCCCTCCAACCCCTATGGCTGTTGGATTCTAGAGGAATTACCTCCCTAGTTTTTATGCTTTCCGGTGTCTATCTGTCAGTTTTGCAGAACCTCGTGTCTATCTTTATTTTTTTATTTTTTTTAACAGGACTTTATATTTGTTTGCTTGGTTTTTAGTTATGCTTTTGAACATGCTGCGACTGGTGGGCTGGTTTTCCTCTTTTGGGCAGCCCACCAACGCCAATCAAACTCTGGTTTTGATTGTGTCAGGGGTTGACTGACGTTGGGTTTTTCTTTTAAACACATAATAATAAAAAATATTATTTAATAATAATTGTACGATGTAATTAAGATATCTTAACATTAAGATATTTTGAATTTATTTCATAATAAAAGTGATCAAAATTTTCAATATACAATTTAGCAATAAGTTTCCCCTATATAAATGCATCTGGTTAACTGGGATGTGGTCAAAAAGCCATTGTCTGAAGGCGGACTGCAAATTAGAGATCCCATGCTTGTCAATCTTGCTTTGGGAGGAAAGATTCTGTGGAAGCTGCTCAATGAACCCTCTCATCCAATCAGTGTTACCCTGCGATCAAAGTATGGTCCCATTAACGCTCTCTCCAACCTACAGACAGCTAGCGCTCCCAATAGCACGCTGGTCTGGAAATTATGTTGTAAAAGCAGCAATTTTTTCAAAAAATTAATCTACAGGATTCCAGGGAACGGCAAGCGTACGCATCTATGGATTGACAGTATAATGGGAAGTGAGCCACTTGCTCAGATGGAAGACATTGCAGACCTCGGGAATTGGCTGGAGCGCGCAGGTGTAAACAGACTGTATGATATCTCGACCTGGGATCAGCGTGGAGATTGGAACGGATGGGATTTCCACAGAGTGCCAGCACGGTTTTCCCATCAACAAGCACTGCTTGTCGATCTGTTGGATGATGCTGCACCTGTTTGCAGATCCAAAAAAGATAGATGGGGGTGGGGACAGTCTGGAGTCTATACCACTGCAGCTGGGTATAATGCTTTACGGGTCATAAGGAATGGTAGTCAAACTAAGGAGTTTTGGAAGAATGTGTGGGAGCCGCTTTCCCTTCCAAAAGTAAACTTCTTCTTCTGGACCTTGGTCCATAACAAGCAGCTTACGGGGGATAATCTGGAAAAAAGGAAAATAGCTGGGCCTCACAGATGTGTGTTATGTTGTAACAATTTCGAAACAGCCCAGCATCTTTTCATGGAGTGCAGATTTGCTGAAGAGGTTTGGGTTCTCACTCTTCAGGACTTGCAGATTCCAGCCCCCTTGCAGAACTCAGTAGCAGACCTCTTTGCCTCTTGGAGTCAACACTATCCCCATCGAATCCCTTCCAAATCTTTCTGGCGTAGAATCTGGATAGCGCTCCCAAAATATGTATGCTGGCAGATCTGGTTGGCCCGCAATCAGAATATTTTTAAAGAGCTGCTTTATACCCCTCTGCAGGTCGCTGCAAAAGCTAAATCCTTCCTCCTGGAAGCGGCCCAAATTCAGTATTTTAAAGAAAATCATTTGCTACTGCCCGAAGAAAAGCGCTGGCTTGGTATGCTTGCGCCCCATCCCCGTAAGTACCTTCAACCCCCGCAAGGTGACAATCCTGAATGGCGCATAAGAGACGAGGATGATTTTTTTCAAAATTGGTGGAGGTCCCAAAACATTTCCACTATCTTTTTCGACGGGGCGTCCAAGGGGAATCCGGGTGCTGCTGGTGCGGGTGGAGTTATTTACTCTCCTGGTGGGTTTTCCAAAGATTGGTTCTGTTGGGGACTTGGCAAGAAATCCAACAATCACGCAGAGATCCTAGGGCTCCTAAAAGCTTGTCTTATGGCAAGAGATAAGGGAATCAAAGTGCTCCAAGTCTTCGGTGATTCAGAACTGATAATAAAACATATAAACACGGAGACTCCGTTCGGCAATGCTAGCCTCAACAAAACTCTGGACAGATTGAAGAGAGTCCTCCGAGACTTTGACAAGTGTAAACTTTATCACGTTTTGAGAACGTCAAACAATGAAGCAGATGAGATGGCAAACAAAGGCAGCTCGCTCATGAAAGGGCAGATCATTGTAAACAACATAAGCTCCGTCTAGATGCCTTGAAAGTACTTATTGACTGTTAGATGTAGTAGAAAGATCTATGCTTTGTAAAAGGGGCTGCCTCGGCAAAGACCCATAATCTTTCTTACTTAATAAAAACATATCCGTTACAGTTAAAAAAAAAAAGAAAAAATTTTCCCTTATATATATATATATATATATATATATATATATATATATATATATATATATTTAATTAAAATAAATTTATATTAGTTTAATATTAATTTTGCAGAATTCTTTCGGTAATAATCACATGAAATGGAACATGGTCGACGCGTTTCGAACCAACTAGTGTGGTTCATCATCAGGACTATGTGAGAAATCAGATCCAGACATTAAGTATAAATAGTTTAATATTATTTATCTTTTAGTAACAATAATAATGATTTTTTTAAAAGTTTGGCGAGATTACATTTTCAATTTCCATTCAATTTCCAATATAAGGATCGAATCACCTTTTATCCAAAACCTCGTAGACAATAGCAATGATTTTTTAAATTGTATAATAAAATATGAAAATAATAATCAAAATGAATTTATATTAATTTATTTTTTAAATAATAGGAAGGATTTTTTTTAAGTAAATGATGATATTAAATTTATATATTAATTATTATTTTTATATTTAATTTATTTTCAATTAAAATAAGTTTATATTAGTTTAATATTATTTAATTGATGATGATGAGCGTCCACTAATGTGGCGGTCTATCAAACCTTAAGGAGAAGAAGAATATAATTGTAATTTTAGAATCTTATTTCTATGCTCAAAAAGAAGGGAAAGAAGCGCACCAAGATCACTATAGTTGGGCTGATTCAACAAGTCAAGAAGATTGGAAGTGTGGCGGGTGTTAGGGAAATGAGAGTGCATGTGAGTAAGGGGCGCATGTCAGTAAGGGCCACACAATCTAAAAGAAAGTGATTTTCATCCTCCACCCCCTTAGTATCACAAAGCTGACAAATTCGATCGTCCCAAGGGGTCTTGGGAGTAGACCCCTGTCCAGTTTCACTCCGAAGCTCATGAGAGTTAATTCTAATATTAGCAATGTTCATATTTTTCTTCGATTTGGTCAAAAAAAAAGATAATTCTAGTTCTCAAGGGTGGGGTTGACCACCTCCTTATAACATTTTAGCTTCCTTTTACCCTCCAACTCCTTATCATCCCATAACTTATCCTCAAATTTGGAGGTGATAGTATCTTTGACACTAGCTTTGTTTTCCAGGATGATCTCCTCATTTATCCCCCAATGGTTGAGCCAAGATTGGGCATCCTTATGCCACCCACGCTTGAGGTGAAGGTGACGGTTTTGACTAAAGTTAGAAGCAATTTTAGGAAGACTTTTGGATTCCATGTTGTAAAGCTTATTCTTATACATTAGATACTCAAACATAGTCTTGCTTTCAATAGGGGAGAGGGCAGCTTTGACCAAGAGGATAGGATAGGGGGTATTTCCCTTGATTGTAGGTTATGAATTGCTTTTGAATCATCTCAATCTTTCTCGACGACTCTCTAGATATGCTGCAACCCCAAACTTCACAACCGTATAGGACAATAGGGGTGACGAGGGTCTCAAAGAGGAACCCTTTTTTACTCCAAATACAAAGATTGACAACCTTACAATTGTTTTCAAGCTCATAATAAGCTTTCGAGCCTCCAATAATCCTTTTCTCAATGTTGTAATTCCAGCTCAGTTGATAAAGAATGTCAATACCCAAATATTTATAAGAAGATAATTGTTCCAAGCAATTGTTATCATAGACGAAATTTCCATGGGTAGTCTTTTTGGATTTAATTATCATGATTTTAGTCTTGTCAATATTAACTGCCATACCCATCTTGAAGCAATAGTCATGAAGAGTCTTAAGTTGCTTGTCCAAGTCCTCATGGCTTCTAGCAAGAAGAATGATATCATCGATGTAGAGGTGAAGTGTAATGATAATACCAGCAAGCTCGGTTAGGCATGCACCCCGTGATTTCCAAAAATTCCTCTCACTTATCGATGTAAATAGAAAAAAGGGTAGGGGAAAGGGGACACCCTTGCTCAACCCTGATATTGAATTTAATACGTTTACACAACCCTTTGTTGGTCTTAAGCTTGGAAACAACCATCTCGTAGATGTGAATCACAACAATCTTCAACTAAAGAGGAATCATTATCTCATCAAGTCTTTTCCAAAGCTTATCCTGATGAACAATGTCAAAGGCTTTTCTAAATTCCACAAAGAAACAAAAGAGATCAGCTTTACTATTGTGATAAGATGGTCGATAGTTGAGTGGTATCTCCTAAAATCAGCTTTCCCTTTAGCTCTTTTACCATGGCTTTCAAGCCAATGGCTAATCTTCTTATCCAAAATGAGACCATAATGCTTGGCTAAGATGTGGCTAAACAATATGGTCATGAGTTAGAGGTAATAATTTTGTCCCCATTTTTAAAGATAGGCACAATAAGGCTTTGCGTCCAAGGCTTAGGGAAGCCATGCTTTACAACCAAATTAAGAAGCTTGTGGAGAATATTCCCAACATTAATATTTCAACTTGGTATCCTTCACTATCCTTAGCTTTCCCACTAGCGAGCTTATTAATCCTGAACTCAACATCCTTAAGAGAAAATATATCTTCCTTAATAAGAGTGCTAATGATGTTGTCCATGGTGTCCCGGGAGTCATACAACTTCTTAAGATAGATGTCTCACTTTTCTAAGGGGATCAAATGTTTATCTTTAGATTTACAAACAAGCACATTCCGCCAAAAATTTATGGGTGCAACTTTAGAAAGGTGAAGAAAATGCTCTTCTCTTATTAATATATGACCACTTCTTCTCTTTAATGAGGGCTTTGTATATACTAATATTCCAGAGCTTTACAGTTTCATTAGGAGTGTCTCAAATAGTTTTCCTAGCACTTTTACATTCTTTGTCATACCAAGGGTTGGAAGTTCTATTAATATTCTTATATGAAACCTCACTAGAGAACTTGGTATTGGTAGTGTAAAGGGTAGTAGTAAAATTGTCATAAATTTTATCAATATTGTTATTATAAGTCTGGGAACTTAAATCCCTTTTTAACTCCTTTAAGAAAATGTCTATATTACTAGTAAAATTGTCATAAAATTGATCAATATTGTTATTATAAGTCACAGAACTTAAATCCCTTTTTAACTCCTTTAAGAAAATGTCTATATTACTTCAATTGAAAAGAGTGTGTCTTTGGCTTTCACTAGTATCTTGCATGTGCATGTGGCTAGTATGCATAACAAGATTGAGGGTTAAAGGCAAAGGTTTGTGGTTAGAGTTAGGCTAGAAATATTTAAGAAGCTCAAAGTTGATAATAATAAATTTTTAAATAATATCTTAAGGTCCAATAGACCTCATTTGGTCTCACTAGACATTAATTTTTTTTTTTAAAGTAATAAGAAAGTAATTTTTTAAAATCAAATGAGAAAATATCATTTTTTTGTCAGCAAATATAGGCCTCCTTCTATTAACTATTTAAATAAGTACATACAGTGGTCTGCTGACATGCCATAAACCATACCGAGAGTGTCCAAAATTACAAAAACATCTCCGCCCATACCGGGAAACTGGAGGAAAGTCTAGTCTAATGGCCCCTAACAAAGGTAAAAGAGCCAGAACTCCAACTTGTAACCAACTAAACCTACTAATACTACGCACTATAAACATTATTGGGATACAATCACACATTAGCTTAACACAACAAAAAAGAGTCGAGGCATTTGATCAGTCCTAGTCCTGGTCCTCCCCTCCCGGGCTTTCCGACTTGGACTCTGTCACATCCTCCTCGTGTTCCCCATCCCTGGCGGCTTCCAGCTAGAGCACACTGACGGGCCGCGAAATGTCTAAATATCCTACCATGTACGAGATATCCTGCAGTTTACCAAGGCTTTTGTCCAGCGCTTTCCTAATGCTGCTGAGATTTTCCCCGACAACTTTCCCAATTATCCTCCTCTCGTGCATCAAATGGCCCTGGAGGATCCTCAACACCCAAACCGGGTGCACCTCAACCCCTCCCCCTCAACCCCTCCCCCGTACTCAAGACGCAACGAATTAACCAGCTCAACCTCTATTTTTTAAATAACATTGGCATCATTGTCATCATTTTCTGCAAAGAACAAGGCTCCCCAATCGAGTCTGCCACCCCAATTCTCCGATTGGGACGGTTGAGGGGCTTTCCTCCTTTGGTCGTCGCTCCACTGCCACTACCTTTTCCACGACCCACGTAGCGACGACCCTGAAAAGGGTGGTCCGCCGTAGTCTCTTCCAGAAGGGAACGCCAATGGACCCTAGCCGCAACTGCCTGCATAGCACCGAGGACCCTTCCACTTCTCAGCTCAAACACACAACTACAGTGGACTGAAACAATGCCAAACATGCCCCTCCGCACACAGAGAAGAACATACAAGCCTCCGCTACATCCAGTAACATCTCCCCTCCACCCTTTGTCAATAATAACTACTCGCTCAAGCGAACATGGACAGAGGTGGTACCGCCCTCCCTCAAGATCTTGCACCTCCATCGCCTTCGCCTCCATTCTCCCGTACTGCCAGCTGCAAACCATTAACATCATCCTTCCCACCATTAAACTCTCACCGCCACTCATGCCAACGTCCATGTCGCAACTAACATGAGGCATCCATGTGCTCGTCCTCGTGATAGGCACGTGACACCCCTCCTGCCACCCGGAGACTTGGTCACCCACAGCCGAGAGACAAAATATTATTTATTATGATGATAATATTTTTTTTATAATAATTGGAATGAATCTATAATTATTTGATGCTATTTAATTCTTTAAATATTAAACTTGTATCTCAATTTCAAGAAAAAGTGGTTAATTTCGTAGGTTTTAAATAAATATAAATAAACATAAATTCAACCAAATTTTACTTATATTTTCAAATTAAAATATTAAATATAATTTTAATTAAAATAAATTTATACTATTTAATTTAAAACTATTAAATATAAATTTTAATATCAAACAAAAAAAATAAATTAAGATAAATTGATACTATTCTATTTTATGTACGTCCATCAAAAGATGCTTTATACGCATGATATGTTTGAAAGGGATGCACTACTATTCTATTTTATGTACGTCCATCAAATGATGCTTTATCAACATGATATGTTTGAAAGTGATGCACTTAGGCCCTTGAATGACATATATATTCCACGGAATAAATACTTCTAAAGGTATCTCGACAAAAGCTTCGGAGAAAGAAAAATATGATAAATGTTTTCCTTATGGTGTACCAGTATGATCAGGAAAACAAAAAGAATTTATATATAAAGGTTATATTCCACGGAATGAATAATTCTCAACTTTAACTTTAAAAAAAATATGATGAATGCTTTCTTTGTGGTGTAGCAGCATGATCAGGGAAAACCAATAACTTTATTATGTTAATAAATAAAGGTTACATTCGAGTTGGATATAAATCACATATATATTCCATGGAACAAAGACTTTTCAACTTTAAATTTAAAACGAAAAAAATCTAAATTATAGACTGCAACCTGTAGAGTATCTCTACCGAAGACCCCAAGAAGGAAAAAAAATAAAAAAAATCAATGCTTTCTTTTTGGTTAATCCGTATGATTTGGCAAAATAAATAAAAAACATTAGTATATTAATTTTAATTTATAAAAGTTATATGTGAATTTTATTTTTTTTAAGTATTTATTGGTGAGATTATATTAAAATTATGCTAAGAATAATATTAAAATAAAATGGGGAATTGAATCAGTAACTTAATATTTATATAAAAAATATCTTAAATTTAAAAGATAAAAAATATATATAATTTTTTTAATTATTTTTATTTAAAAAATATTAATAAAAACATTATCATTATAACATAAAGTTCAAAAATTTAATAATATAGATATACCAATGAAGATTAATAATATAAATCCTAAATGGATGGAAGGTTTAATAATAACTTCACCACCTTGTTTCAAGTCCCATTGTGCCCTTTAAAAACTGCTTTGACCCAATTATCTGGCTTATATTGACTTTTCCCTAATCCTGAGAAATAACATGAAAAGTTAAAAAAATAAATAAATTAATAATGTGAAAATATAAATATGTAATTGGTTTATGAAATTGAATATAACCCTTTATTATCCATATAAAAGTGAATAGTCATGAGTTAAATTATTTTTCATTTGAAAATATCCAATCAGCTGCGTAAGGCTTTTTCATTTGAAAATATCCGATCAGCTACGTCACGCAAAACGTTCCGTAGACCCAATTTCAACATGGCACCCAATCACTTTCATAAAACCACCATGCTCACTTAATTTTGATTTGACATCATTACTGGTTTATTTTAATACGAAATGTGATCGTCTTGTGGGTCCAATTTCAACCACATCGATATGAGCATAAATAAATGTATTTGTAGTTTAATTAGTTTGTTTTTTCTTTAAAATTTTGGTAAAATTTTAATAAAATATTGGTAAAATTTTAATAAAATATTGTAAGAATTTTTGTAAATGCAAATTATAGTTGTTAAACTTCAAGATTTTGGTTGTTTCAGAGGTTTTTCATTCTCATCAAAATTGATGGTGTTGAATCTATTTCCACCATAAAAAACATGATTCAAATATTTCCATGTAATGTCCTGTGTGCGGGTAGGGCCCGCAGCCACGTATCCGAGGTTTGCGTAATGAAGGGTATTGCGCAAGAGTCCTCGCCCTTAGATGCTCTGGTGGGCCGACTCCCACCCTTAACACCCTGAGATGTCGCCCTCACTAACAAGTCTATCCTTTGGTGTAGTGGTTGGGCCTTAGTGGTATCAGAGCCAAGGTCTCGAGGTCGAGACTCGCAGAGCGTGGTGGGTTGTAATGTCCCGTGTGCGGGTAGGGCCCATAGCCACGTGTCTGGGGTTTGCGTAATGAGGGGTATTGCGCAAGGGTCCCCGCCCTCAGATGCTCCAGTGGGCCGACCCCCACCCTTAACACCCTGGGATGGCACCCTCACTAACAGGGCGATCTTTTGGTGTAGTGGTTGGGCCTTAGAATGTAAGATTCCAAACAGTGAAAATTTTGATAGATCTAGAACAGTTAGTGTTCTGATTAAAAATACTTTTCATCAAAAACAAAAACACAAACATATCTAGAAATGCAGCCCTTTTATTTATATTATTAACTGAAAACAAAGATACATACTTTGCAGTGGCGTGATCAGCTGCTCATTAAAACAGAAAACCAATACTGAAGCACAATCGTGGACCCTGGATGGATCCACCAGACAAATTCACCACGGGGTTTCGTCCCGGGATCAATGTTAGAACTAGCCAGGCCAAGTTCTCAACCCAAACATAATAAGATAGATAAAACCATAATGATCCTAAATGCCTAGCTTCTATCCCTTTTTATAGGCTTGATGGATCTTATTTTGTTATTTTCCTCGAAAACCAACAACAAATACCATGGGCCGATACCATGGGAAAATACCACGGTAATACCATGGACCGATTCCATCCACTTTGACCGGATCAAGAGAGGGAATATTACAAATCCTCCTACCCAAAGATTGCTTGTCCTCAAGCGATCCACTTCTATCCACAACATAAGCATTTGTACATTGATACCAGGATCCCATACAACCTGATGTATTGTTCCATCCCTCCATGTTGAATGGTTCTGAATGGATCCTTCGATACCTGGATCCCAAACAATCCTCTGACCAATCCTTCCCTCAATGGATTTACCTGGATCCCAAACAATCCTTTGGCCAATCTTGCCCTCAATGGATTCCCCTGGATCCCAATGCCACCTAAATCCTGGGACCTGTGGGTTATGGTATCATTTCAACCCTCCATCGCTACCCGCACCAAATGGCCCAAGCTGTAATTTTCCCTTGGCTATGGGTATCCTCCAAAGAATCAATTCATCAATAGAATACCAACTCATAATCTCTCACCAATCCATACTTGGGAAAGAATGAATATCTACAAATCTACTATGTTGATGTTGTTCGATGCTCGATTCATGCTGCTCTACTTGGTTACCCAACATGATGTATTTGGAGAACTCTGCCCTGCTCTTCTCAATGTATAAAGCTGGGTTGTTGGTGTTGCAAGCTTTATCTATGTAATCTTGTAGAGCGTTGCTATGGAACTCCCAATTGTACTCCTTATGCGGCCTTGTGAGGGACTTGAGTTGTTCCTCAATACTAGACAGCTTGGTTGATGATTTGGCACATTTCCCTATGAGTTCCTCAATTTTTCTGTTCTCCTATAAGATAGTGTCTCGGACTGTCCAGACTCTTTGCTTCAACAACATAAGATCTGTCTTGAAATGCATGATCCTCTCTTCAAAGTCTTTCACTGGAAATTCTAGTGCCCTGCGGAATGTCTCTGTATTTGACTGCACTGGATGCCCCACGACCACTGCTTCAACTTGAATCTTTGATTGGCCCTTTAGAAATGACTCATCCTGCATACTATATTTGTCTTGCTGGCCTGCATGATCATGCTCATCATATCGGTTTATTACTATTGGCTCCTCATTTGATTCTCCTTGGGTGTATTCATCCTGGACCTCTTCACATGTGAGGATCAGTTGTCCATCCTCTCTGGTTATCAAACATGGATGTATTGGTGGACTGTTGTCTATACCTGATTGCCCATACTCTTTATAGATGTCCTCCATTGTATTTATAGATTCAACTACCACATCATCAGGAGGAATTACCTCCTTCCTTT